>JAQFYQ010002885.1:0-11216 GCA_034694885.1 Buchholzia appendiculata
CATGTTCGCGAATGAAGAAATTCGAATTTTATAACAATTTATAGTATTATTATTTGTTTTCTTAAAGCTAAATAATAGTATGGGATATTTTCCAGTGGTAAAAATGTAGTTTAATTGTACAAGTAGACTGATTTTTATAGGACGAGTGTTATGATGCTGGCAATAAATAATTAAAGCGCAGGCCTACATTACGAGTGTTAACACCCCTTTTATGTTCGCCAGCGCCACGTCTTGTTTTGGCACATATAACTCTTATTTGTGTATAAACATCACTGTCTGCTTTACATTAGTGGCATAGGTAGTTTACCAGTTTGGATAGGAGGGGGGCTAATTTTGTTTTTATCGGTCTAGATGGCTAAAAACGAATAAATACATTGCAAATTTGTTCGCGGAAGTGCGGCCCAGTTCCCCGGATCCACCCTATATTAGCCACCCTTTCTTTCCCTCGTAAATGATCTACCTAATATTTATTAGTTTTGTGTTGTGAATTGTTTGCAGGATGAAAAACACCAGATACTGACGGCTTACGGCATGATCATCCTAGTAAGTGTAACATGAAGAGCTATTAAACTGGAATAAAATAAATAACAAATTGCGTGGAAGCTAGCATACTGAAACCCTGAACAAATAATGCACTGAATCATTGCAAAACCAATCAAATACGGTAACTCATTACATTGGCAGAGCTGATGGTGTCGCCAGCCAATCATCTAAATTGTTTGGTTCAGCCCGACGTCATGATGGAGCCACGTTGATTCCTTGGTCACAATGGAAATGCACCGTGTTAGATGCCACATTTGCTAACACTGTCAGTGTGGCACATCTGTGATAGACAAGTTCGCAAGGTGGAGCAGCATTGCAGTATTGCAATGTGGAGCAGCATCGGCCAGTATTGCAGAGCTGAAGCATCAGAGAAGCAGGCGCTTGTTGGAACCATGGTGATGACGCTCACCATGGTGATGACGCTCACCATGGTGATGACGCTCACCATGGTGATGACGCTCGTCATGGTGATGACGCTCACCATGGTGATGACGCTCACCATGGTGATGACGCTCACCATGGTGATGATCAAAACTTGGTCTATCAGAACAAAGTTCCTACCCTAAAAGTAAAATTAATACTAGTTGCTGTTATCATCGATCTGAATACCATGTCCGACGTCCGTATCGAACAAAGGGGCACCACGTGTTCAACAGCAACGAAATACCTCTCCTTTTCAGGCTGTGTACAGTGTGTAGTGATATATTTGTGTGGACCTCCGCTGAGATCTTGTCAGTTGATATTTGTATGTGCACACCAATAACATGTACACACACGTGTACACGCAGCACGTATTGTACAGTATGTAGCATAAACTCCAGCAAATAATATATGTACTGCAGTGTACCGTACGATATGTACGACAGAATGCAATAGGTCATACAGCATACAATATGTACTACACACTAGTACACAGTGTGCAATATAAAATATGCAATAAAGCATACCACTTGTGCAACAGCATACGATATGTATTGTACAACATGTGCAACAGCATACACTATGCGCAGTGCAACAGCATACACTATGCGCAGTGCAACATGTGCAACAGCATACAACATGTGCATGCAACATGTGCAACAGCATACACTATGCGCAGTGTATGCTTGAATTAATGTCTTGCTGAACTGCCTTCTCAGACGTGGCATGACGAGTTCTTGGCCTGGAACAGGAGTGAGTACAACGGAGTGAAGGCGCTCGCGATACCCGCCCAGGACGTCTGGACTCCGGACCTCGGAGTGAGAAACAGGTAGACGTAAATAATACTATCCCCTGTAATCCATTGTGAGGTTTAGTCATTCCAAGAGCATGATTTCTCAAGGTTTTAGCCTCAAATGTACTGCTAAGGTTAAGGTAAGTTTGCCTTAAGGTTAGGGTTATGACTGTGGTCAGTGTTAGCAATTGCTGTTTTGACTGGTTAGTTCTACATGTGGTTATGACTGTGGTTACTGCTAGCAAAATTTCTGAAGAGAAAAGTGTGATGTGGTGAAATTTTTCAGGGCGAATCAATTCCAGAGAAAGAAACAGGTCTTATCACCAGAAGAGTCGGTTGCGAATATTCTTCAATTAAACAATTATAGTAATTATTTATTATGTTAATTTCCTGTTCAAAGTTCATAGAGCTGCTCTATAACGAATAACTTTTCGAAATTAAATTAATATAATTTAAAATAAATTTTATTAAAACTTACTCAATAGACCGTTATAGGATAAATAATCTATATATTTAAATTTCTAAGATTAATCCACTTTCGGTGAGAAAATTACTCATCTTTGAGAAAATCCAAAACTTTAGTGCTCATTTGATGGCTATTTTATAGTATCCAAAAAGGTTTGTTCCAGAACCGTAAGTAGTCTATTCACATAATTATTAAATACATATATTATCAATCCCATAACTGTCTATATAGAGTTATAAATTACACTCATCTGATAGTAATTTATCAGTTCTGCCTTTGTCATGCAGATAATTTAGCACGCCTTGAAATATATTACCATAAACTAGGTTCACAGATGAGTAGAATTAAGTCTGTTATTGCTCATTAAAACGTTACTTTACTGTGTTCAACTACTTGAGTCTTATTCTCAGCGCCGACCAACTCTATGGTGACATTCTGGACAAGAGCAAGTTCTACATCGTCTTTAACTCTAATGGTGACGTCAGATGGCACGCGGCGGGGAAAACCATGACGTCATGTATGCTTGACGTTACGTACTTTCCCTTTGACTCCCAGGCGTGCTATATTCAGATAGACGGCTGGACACTACAACCTACTGAGCTGATGTTAAGGGTAAAGGCTAGCACTGCTATTGTAGTCATATACATTTTTATGTATGAGGTAATAATGAATTGAGAGAAATGGATTGAAATCTAAATTTCGAATGTGGCTAATTTACACATATAATAAGGTGCAGCATTATTAGAAACGCCAGGGGAGAATTTGTCGGGAAGAGGGAATGGGTTGGGGTGGCTTTAGACCCCCTGAAGGATAGTATGACCCCTCACCTCCTTTGAATGAAAGCCCAGAAGGGATTTGGTTCAACTAATTGCTGGGACGTCGCCACGTCAACCCCCCGCATCCAACTTGAAATAAATATGAAATATACCCCGCATATTTTGTTACAAAGCCCACGCCGAGTGCCAAGAGCACGTACATGGGCATCTCATGTAAGTCAAGTCAACTCGACGAAATTGTTACAATAACTGGAACTATTTTCATAGCATTTGATTGCCTTTAGCTAAATGTTTTTAATTTATAAGTTAACTGCAAATCACATTCGATTCAACATTTGATAAATCGTTACAATTTTTAGTTCAGCTCAAATTCATGTATATATATATATATATATATATAAAATGAAAATTTCTTAAAATCTATGTAAAACATTCAATTGACCGCCATGTTATCTTAACCAAAAGCTGTTGAATTCTTTGAATTTTGTATTATGATTTTTTTGCTAGGTACGTGATGATATAAATATAAAATACTACCGAAAGAACAGCCAATGGACTCTAGTTGGAACTTCAATCCAGAACGAAACGGAAGCATACTCAGACGTCATCCGCTTTATATTCTACCTGCAGCGTAAGCCGACCTACTACGTAGTCACTCTCGTACTGCCCTGTGTCGTCACTACACTCATATCCTGTCTGGTCTTCCTCGTGCCGGGCAGTTCAGATGAGAAACTCTCTCTCCAGGTGACCATACTTCTCTCATTCACCGTATTCCAGCTCGTCATTGGAGACATCATGCCGAAGACGTCAGACTACACGCCGGTCATGAGTACGTTTTCACATTCAACTTGTTTCTAATTTAATCTGTGCCATTCTGCAGTGAAAATGTAGCTGTTCTTACAATCAATTTCAACGAGGCATTTCTGAAAATATGTAAGAAATTACGTGAGATTTTATACAAACATTTGTAGAATACGACACGTCAGTCATTTCAGGAATTGTCTGCACTTTAAGGCTAAGCAAAAAAGGCCCTCGTCGCAATTTGAAACTGGCTACTGGAAAGGAATACAGAATGCAGGAAGACCCATATTTTTCATTGGAATTTTATTGTAAGCACAAATGTTAGCCTAATTGGTGCGTTTATAGCAAATGCTATGTCACGCATATTCTTTAAATTCGAACCGAGGAGATCAATATTCCGTCTTGAAATCTTTCGATCATTTTGTCTGAGTATGTAAAGCAATTTATAAGCACGAGAACCAATTTCTGTTGTAAGGGGATTTTGTTCTGCAAAGAAACAAAACACATTTTGTGATACGATGACTCCTGACTTTTGTTTTATCATGCTTATAAATTTGGGTAACAAGAAATGTGAGATGGGAATACTATAGGCCTAGCTCGATTATTTCTGTTTAGATTAATATCATTGTTCTTTAACAAATGCCTGAAAGAATGTTAGCCAAGATGTAATGCGATGACAATAATAATTATTATTGCTTTGAATTGTATGCCATAATTTGGTATACACTGTAAACACGATGCTTCCGCCTCATAGTTTAATTCAATTATTCGCATTTTTTGTTTATTCACTTCGATATATAATGATTCTACGTTCATAGTTGTAATGAATATATGGCATTAATTACTTAGTTAAATCTTTCATTTCAAGATAATAATGTCAATTTAGTCAATCTGTATAATTGTCGTAGGTCTGTACGTTCTGTGCGCAATGGGTCTGGCTTCATTCTCCCTCTTCCTCGCCATACTGGTCAACCGCATACGTGATAGCATCAACAGCGCTCCTCTACCACCTTGGCTGGCTTCCATCACTCGCTTCGTCCTCCGCAACGTACCTCAGGTGATCTCATTAAGCACAAAGAAAAATGAACACAAATCGGATGGAGGAACCAAGGCAAATGCGAAAGATCTTCATGCCCAGAAACACAAGGAGAATGCCTATATCACCACGGCGAGCAAGCAATGGCTAGCTGCTGCTGCTGGAGTAGGCTGCACAACTGCGCGTGTGGAGGTTGTTCAAACAAGGACGAATGGAATTCAGCCAGAGACAGAACGAGGTCAAGGCCAAGGTCCTGTAGTTGAAGGTCCACTTACTGAAGGCGCTGATGAGGAATCTACAGAACCAATAGGGTACAGGGAGGTTGGCGATGCGTGCGATAAAATACTATTCACCATCTTCTTCTTCATCATCGCAATGATGACAGCGGCCATGTTTTTGACTTTTTGTACCTTAAATAATCGCCGTGCCGAGCCGGTTATTGTTACTTAACCAGGTTCTGCACGCGCTTTCTGCCATAGTTATTCCTAAAAAACTTGCTGAGGGGTAGGTTTAGACATGTTTCTGATGAAGATGATAATGATGATGATGATGATGATGATGATGATGTTGATGTTTGATGATGATGATGATGATGATGATAATCCTGAATACGTTGAACGTGAAATTCAATTTAAATCTTTTAATCCAACTTTTAGTATTTCTTCTATTGCAGCATTACGTGTTGCATCTTTGTGTTCTAGTTCTCAGAAAGCGGAAATTTCTATTGCTCTTCAACTTACCAATATTACTGTTACATTTGATGAACATACTTGTTCCAGATTACAGATAGGATTAAGTTCACCACAGTTCAATTTTCATACTCCACATGGCTATTTATCATAATCCTGGGTCTGGTCTGCATCAGTGACATGTTACATAATCTTTGAGTTGTATTATTCACCTTCAACCAGGCTTTTCCCCAGGAATTTTAAACTGGGGTAGTGAAAAAATTCTGGAGGTGTAATTGTTTCTTTACGCGGCGCACGAAAACAAATGTTGACTACCGGCGGGGGTGGGGGGGGGGTAGGGGGTAGTGGCGTACCAATTTTTGTATGTGCATGCACAAACAATTTCTGAAAATGATTAAAAACCGTGTGACCCCAAGCGGGGCGTGTTACCACCCCCAGAGAGTGTATGCAAATTGAACCGGGGTGCTGAGAAAAAACTGGGGGGGGGGCCGCTATGGGTGTGCAGGAAAATCCCTGCCTTCAACTCTTTAACTTCCAGACCCTGCTTTGACATTTTTGCATTCTTCTTCAACTGAGCTTCACTATGAGCAAGTGAATACTAAGTTGTCTGTATACTATAGATCCCGCTGTTGGCCAGTATAACATATCATAGGCTGAGTTTCAAATGCGATGATGAATTACTATTACAAAGGACTCAACACACGCCTTCGAAGAGTTTTTTTTTATAAAATCTAATGTCTATAGAACACCATTTTAAGTACTTTGCTTTTTTAACATGAATCTCTCTTTCATGTTTTTCACTGTAAATATCGATAGTGCTCCGATCGATAGTGCTCCTGCTAGAAGTGAGACCTGACTCATAGGATCGATTCGGATTATGGAACTGTGCTTTATATAAGTGTTTCCAGCAACTTTATAGCATGGTACGAACATTTTGTTCTTCCGCATGGGATATTTTTCTCTAACTATGAATTGAATATATTATCTCTACTTAGAAACATCCATCCAAATTCTTCACCAGTTATCCGGTATTTTTCCGTGTATGGCAATCCCATTAAACAGTTCCCGCAATACATATTGACACATCATCATTAGCAGACCTAATCTTCTAAGTCACAACTCTGAGGGACCAGTTGTCATATTTTGGTTCATCTGGTAGAATGTTGCTCTCACCACACTGACATTGCTTTCAGTTTGTCAACAGTTGAATCTGTAATACCTGGAATTGTCCATCAGATCCATCTACCATCCCAGACACATTTGTTACATCTCAACGTCCTTCCACTTGTTCTCAAGCTGCGGCTGTTACACGCTGCTGGCTATCAGCAGCAAGGTATCAAAGCACGATACTCTGTTGAATATTTGGCTATTTTTCCAGTGGCCATAGTATCCGTGGGTTTGCTACAGATCAGGGGGTTAAGGTCTAGTGCACGAGATCAATCGTAGTACATTCTTCGTCACCGGTGGCCCGTGAAAACCTCCTTCCTCGCTCTGAGGCTAGCTGTGGCAGTCCATCGAGGGAATGCTGCTCTGCTGAGGGAACACTATTGATTGCAGCCGACATTGACGTTTGGTGTGAATCGTTATCAAGTTTTGATGTTGTTTCATGTGACAAAATCAATTATGAACTGTACATGCATAACCGACAAATTAAAAATTATTGCTCCGATTTTGTTTGATTAATTATCTTTAAAGCTGGATACCTCTGTTAAAAAAAAAATTCAATGAAATTTCTAGTAGGTAAAAGACGAAAAAATACATGACCAATCTTGATTTAATTGATGACAAGTTTCAACGCGCCTCGCACGTCCATTGCAGTGTTGATCCTTGTACATTAATGTACAATAAAGCCGCGCAAACAGAATCAGAGTCAATAACACAGAGTCGCAACTGCTGTGAATTCTTAAGTGATCTAAGAATACAGAACTCTTCTTTACACAAATCTAACTGGAAATAAAATTGTCAGAGGCAAAAACATAAAATTCAATGAAGCGTAATGGTATTATACGTAAATATATGATCTTTGTTACGCAAGGATCAGAGTAATCATTGTGGTGGTACTCTGCGAAACGCTTATGACTATGGAGTTCAAAGTTCGACTCACCGGAGGCGCGCGGCGATTGCAACGTGGTGGTGTTGATATGAATACGTTTACGATAAGTATGACTTCCAAGGACGAGTAGAGCGGGAGGCCCGAGTGGTGTAACGGATAGCGCGCCTGCCTGTCATGTAGGAGATCTGGGTTCGATTCCTGGTTCGGGCAGAACGTTTTACTCGTGCTTGGAAGGGGCTTGATGCAAACGGTCGCTTAATATCTCATCTACAACATCATAAAGTACAGTAACAGAAAACAAAAAGGAAACAAATACTAATAGCATCAGAAATAATATCCAAGTATAACATCATACTATGAAAGTAGTTGCAAAATACAAATTATAAAAATATTCACAAGTATTGTTAAAGGGTTGATGCACTGCATGCCTAATTCCAAAGACAGATGCGGAAATAGCCACATCACATTTATTTAAAACAGTCTAAAATTCACCTCTATGAATGTAAACATTTGTTATACCAGTCAATGTGCTGTTGTTCATATTAGTTCTGGAAACAATGCAAATATGTCGCACAGTAATAAATGTTGAGCCGATCGAGATGAATAATGAATTAGTTGAGAATTAAGATAAATAATGCACGCCTACCCGCATAAGAGAGATGCTGCTGCAAAACAGGCAATCGATTTGACTTGTTTAGACGGATTGTTCGCGTCAAGCAATTTTGCCATCGCACTTGTTGTGTCCAAACTTTATAGCACTAATTAAATAGTTTTTCTGCAATATTTATATAGTTGCTTAGAATTCTTTCCAGTGCGATCTTTTCGAGGTAATAAATGTCACGGCTACTTCTGTTTAATGCTCAATATATGACATCGAAATATGTAGAGAAATAATGACTGTAATTGGTGACTAATATGGTATGGTGCTGAGTATAATTAAAGGTCACCGGAATATTCCAACAAATTTTATAATAATTCACTTCTTGTGAATGTTCTTGTTAGTTGATGTAAGATAAACATGATTACCGATTATCGATCCCTTGTCGGCGTCGAACTAAGGGGAGGCTGATCTGAGAGGCTGCGAACGAAATCTTTCCCCAATCCTGGAGGTCCAGTAACCAAAACCATAACATTTTCCTTCCTTTGACCGTAGATAAGCTGTGTTCTTGAAAACCCGCTACATTTGTTATTTGTTTCCATACAAAAATCGATTGTTCTATGTGCAATGTAACGAATATAGAGATTTTGCACAAATTCAGTATTGCACAGCTTTGTGTCTAGTGTTATTAAATATGGCGTCGCCCATTGCGTAACGGCTTGTGCTTGCATCTGATCGTTTAGGGCCGTTACGAATCACTGGAGGTGAGTAAACGCCCGGCCGGTGTCACACCGGAAGCGTCTTTCCGTATGATACATGTGATGGGCACCATAGAGATTTATTCATAACATTCTAACTTGGTTGTTGCTGCAGCTGCTGCAGCTGCTGCCGTTTCACGTATCCATCTCTCTCTCTCTCTCTCTCTCTCTCTCTCTCTCTCTCTCTGCAGCAGTTATTGGTGCAGCGGCGTGCGAGGGGCCTAGCAGCTACAAGATGACAGTTGGCAACACACTTGTATTGGTTGTCAGCGCGCTTCAATCAACTCAATAGTAATAATAATCTTGTTTTCAGTTTTCGCTAATAATAATATCAAATTAAATCAAATTATATCAAGATAATTACTATTAATAAGCCACAACAACGCATGTAAACGAGCGAGACTCTTAACCCTACTTGGTTGAACTGCATGAACTTTTGCGTGCTCTCGCTGCTTTCTCTTTATTAAATACCATACTGTAGTGTATATAATGCTAAAAGGAAAAGTCAAATGACATTCGCTAGGTTTGAATACTAACACAAATGACTAAAGCATGGTATCGACAGCAAAATTATAAGAAAATCGTGCATAAGTGCCAGAGGCCTGATATTAATTGGTACATGCATTTAATTAATAATAAATCATATCAGAATATTACTGCCACATACATAACTACTCGTAAATAAGCGACCACAAGTAATCCAGATAAGACGTTTGAAACGTTTGAAACAATCATGCTAAATTTAGACGCATTCAGAGATTCATTCAAGAAACAAGCAGGCAATATAATATTATGCATCAGGTAATCCTCTCGCTAAATGGAAGATTATCGCAGGCAACACAATTTAACTTTGGTGCGGCCATCTTTACTTAATTAACAGCACGCAGTGACATCTAGGCCAGCTAGCAGAGAGAGAGAGAGAGGGGGGGGGGGTGGGGTGGTGAGGTGGCGACATGAGTGAAGGGGGGTGGAGAGGTGGAGCTGCCTGTAGCTACTGACAGCAGCTGCAGCAGCAACCAAGTTAGAGCAATGAATAAATCTGTATGGCGCCCATCACATGTATCATACGGAAAGACGCACACCGGTATAAAATGAAACGCAGACGAATCACAGAGGATTACTGTATCACAAAATTATCTCTGCAGCCTCCTGGAAAGCCGTTGTCATCAGTTATACGTGCTGTTATGCAAAGCAGGCTGTTGCTTAGTATTGCGAAATAGTTGTATAATATTGCGCACAGTGGCGTATTTAGGATTTCACAAAGGTGGGGGCGAAGTTGGTATATATGGGAGACAAAAATTAGGGGGTCTGGGGGACGGAAGTCCCCAGTGGGGTCCAGGGGCGAAGCCCCGGTAGGGGGCCTGGGGAACAAAATCCCCCAGAAGCTGAAGCCTTTTCACAAATAATCATGCAAATTTGGTGTGTTTTGCGGCACAAAAGGGCAGCGTTTGTAACGAAGTAGGTTAAAGTGTAGTCATTAAAGTAAACAAATTGTAGTTCATACGCTCATAGAAATGTTCGCTCTTTGCTGAGTTCCCCAAACAATTATTGCTATGACGGAGGCCAGTTTTCAATAGGTTGTTTGATGAAGAAATTATATTTGATGGAGGCTTGAATAAAATT
The DNA here is from genome assembly GCA_034694885.1 of Buchholzia appendiculata. Taxonomy (NCBI): domain Eukaryota; kingdom Metazoa; phylum Annelida; class Clitellata; order Enchytraeida; family Enchytraeidae; genus Buchholzia; species Buchholzia appendiculata. The sequence continues at coordinate 10,557 of JAQFYQ010002885.1, forward strand.
TTCAATATTATCAATATTTAAAATGGGACGGCCAGCGCGGGGCCGGTAAAAGGCTTCCTGAAAGGATTTACCAAAAACGTGAACTCCTGTTTTGTATGCAGGTCCTAGTTACACAAAAATCAAACTTTCATGTAAGAATTGTGACCAACAAATATACTGGGTTCGTTCGTAATATAATTATAGGTGAGAGGTGTTATAGCGCTAGGCAGTGATGTAGTCAAGGCATTTTTTCTCAAGGCAAGGCCAAGGGATCCTTGAATCTGCTCAAGGCAAGGCATGGGATTTTTGACCTTGTTCAAGGCAAAACAAGGCCAAGTCATTACATTTTTAACCGTGCCTCAAGGCAATGCAAGGCATTTTTTCTAAGGCCGAGCATTTTTTCAAGGCCAAGGCTAGGCAAGGCATTTTTTCCAAGGTCAAGGCATTTTTTAAAGAAAAATGCAAGGCAAGGAATTGTTTAATGACCAAGACTAAGCAAGACATTCTTTCGACGGTTTAAAGAATGATAATGCATAAATTTATCTACAAAAATGCTTTTTATTTAGGTCAATCTAACCATAAATCGTTATATTAATTTTATTATCTATGCGAAATCACTGAAATTAAAACAAATATTTATAATATTAGAAATTAGACAAGTGGCACATGGTGTGATAGTGA
>JAQFYQ010002886.1:0-11216 GCA_034694885.1 Buchholzia appendiculata
CCGGCCCTGATCTTACCACCACATGTTTCATTCTCTGGTAACCTTACCACCACATGTTTCATACTCTGGTAACCTTACCACCACGTTTCATACTCTGGTAAACCTACCACCACGTTTCATTCTCTGGTAACCTTACCACCACATGTTTCATACTCTGGTAACCTTACCACCACATGTTTCATTCTCTGGTAACCTTACCACCATATGTTTCATACTCTGGTAATCCTACCACCACATTTCATACTCTGGTAATCTCACCACCACATATTTCATTCTCTGGTAATCCTACCACCACATTTCATACTCTGGTAATCTCACCACCACGTTTCATACTCTGGTAATCTCACCACCACGTTTCATACTCTGGTAATCTCACCACCACATGTTTAATAAACTGGTAATCTTACCAAATACTACAAACTGGTAATCTTGTCGAATGTTGCAAACAGGTAATCCTACCGACTGAATGTGGCAAGTAATGCTGCTGCGAGTCCATTGACGCTAGAGATGACTCAGACTTCTGACTGCATAGCAACGCATGGTTACCGATGACATCACAGTCCAGAAATAGATCGTCCCGTTCTTCATCATCTTCTTTAACAGATCTAAACAATCGTACAATAGCGACAGTACATTGAACTTTCTATACTATATCAGTTTATTCATTTGTAATTATCACTGCGAATGATCAACAATAACAAATCATTAGTACCATCACATATCCTCCAGACAGGCATTTTCGATAATTAACACTACGGCTAATTAAAGTAGGCTGGACGTTACCAAAATATCTTGCTTAAAATTAGGAGAGAATTATCACTGATAAACAAGCTGAAGAAATCCGACTATAGGTGGAAATTTTTAAATGTAGTTTTTCATGTCGATTTCAAATCTGAAAACCGCTTTGCTCTATCACGTCAGGATTTAGAGATATCGACGAATATTTTTTATCATTATACACCTGCCGTCGATTATAACACAGAATGATAAAAAATATCTCGGCGGATATCTTGTTATCCAATGCCCGTTCTAAGACAATTGAGACATGCTGATTCAGAGCATACAAATCAATTGCCTCTATCACCCATAGTTTATAAGATATACGACATCAACCATTTATATAAGTTTAGCATTATATCAGGGTGAACAACTCTCAGACCAAAGTTTATTATTACTACATGAAGTACTAATGAACTTGTTGTAATAGCTATGAAAATTGTGCAAACACGTCACATGAAGTATACACTACATAATAACATAATATAGAACTTTGTTGAATAGTTCCTTATTTGAATCTGTGCTTGGTTTGAATTTCTTGGCGGTAGCCTTGCGTTTGTGCTGAGCATTTGGTATATCACGTTGAAGCGTCCAGCAGGTAGTCTGCCAACATTGCTGAATGAGATCCATTTGTGGCATTCAAGTCAGTCATATCCAATTTCCTTGGAAATAATAAATGGACCGAGTATGTGAATATTGTAGAGAAGTGCATTAGTGCGTACAGGCAACTGGGTTGCAACATGTCTCTGAGAATGCATCTCGTTGACCCACATCTTGACTTCTTCCCAGAGGACCTACAGGTTCAGTCAGCGACGAATACGGTGAATGTTTTCACCAGGACATCTCGGTGATGAAGTCACGCTATCAGGGTCGATGGAGTGGAGCAATGATGCAGACTACCTGCTAGACTCTTCAGCGCGACATGCCCAATGCTCAGCACAAACGCATGGCTACCGCCAATAAATACAAACCAAGCCGACCTCAAAATAAGGAACTATTCAACAACTATATTATGTAACTATGTAGTGTATGCTTCATGTGATGTATTTGCACTATTTTCATAGCTATTACAAGATGTTCATTAGTACTCCATGTAGTAATAATAAACTTCGGTCTGAGAGTTGTTTGCCCTGATACAATGTTAAACATATGTAAATTTTTGATCTCGTATATCTCAAGAACTCTGGGTGATAGAAACAAATGGTTTGCATATTCTGAATCAGCATGTTTCAATTGTCTTAGAACGCCTGTTCGATGCCAAGACTTCCGCCAAATATTTTTTGTTCTTCTGTGTTATTTGAAACCACGCTCATGTATTCAGAAGAAATCCATACTACCTTCTAGATTTTTATTTAAGCAAAGTTTTACAGCTGGATGCAATTCCTGATATCAAAAATCTCATTTCTGGCCTTGTAGACCACTAGTTGAAACGTTGTTGGGTTTACTGTAAAGGCCGACACTGAGCCTTGATCACACTAATCCAAAAATCATCAATATTAAGGCCGCGGTTAAAATCAAGAGAGTTATGATTAGCTATTAACAATTTGCTAGGATCATGAAATCTAGCTAAATTGTTCAATCCAAAACCTTATATAAATCTAACCCTATCTTGAGAAAGATGGTCAAAAAATCTATTATAAATTTGGAACTGATTTTTATTTAATTAAAAGAGATGGAATTTTTTTATTATGATTAGTTCATTATTCTCTATTAATAATCACACAATCAACGCCACTCAATAATTTTCACGCATTAAAAAGTCTGCAACTTTAATTCAAAGTCATAAAAATGCTATGAATTCATAGTCTGAGAAAAATCAAAGCAAAATAATTCTAACAAATACTGACAAACTAAATTAACATTATTAACAAACATTAAAACCTATCAACAAAAATATTAAGACATAAACTTATTTACAAACAATTTTAATTTATAAACAGCAACCATACTGTAGATGATATTAGTGTAGACTAACAATGTTACAACAATAAATCCAAAGTAAACGACAAGTTGAGAAATGCTTACAGTTTCTCTGAACTAAAGACGTTCTCCGAGACAGTAGATGAGGAGGACGAAGAGATTGATCGTGACGTCATGCAACATTTGCTTTCACTACCTCCAGCACTGTCAGCAAAATGATAAAATTTTGTTCGTCCTTCTTCAAACTTGCGCCGCTCAGTCGATCCGCGCAATGGCACGATTACTTGGAAGTCGATGAGCAACTGACAGAGCTGACACGTCAATAACAAATTCATTTTATGATATATCTCTTTCAAAAGTTTATCATTTCATTAATAATTGTTTGAGAAATACTTCTTGAGATAACATTTATAAAATCTGATAGACAAAAAAGATTTCTTAATCGCATAAATCATTAGACGTCAGACGATCGTACCATAGATGCAAAGTGACTGAAATATACCACTCAAACATTCATATGCACAATAAATGAATGTAAAAACTAATGAATTACACCACATATCAATGATGAAAACTTATGTCAATATGACCCCCCCCCCCAGACAATAATAAATAATCAATAATAAATACGAAACCAATTAATGCCATTGTTCAAAACTGGTTTTAACGATTTTCTAACTGCAAAAATTTGCAAGATGATCAACAAATCAACAATTATTGTGAATGTTAAATAGTCAAATAATTAACATAGTTAAAACATATCTAATCATATAAAGAAGGTGTGAAAATGTTGTCATACTTTCGTTACTTTATCCCGAGTGACTTGTTTCTGATCGAAATACGTGTCGTGATTGCTGAGATATCGGTAGACAGAGTCGACGACGTCGGAGCCGCAGAAAGACTTGTCGAACCACTTGCGGTCGACACGCCGACGCTTCGTCGGAACATCTCTCTTCAGCTGCGCCACAATCTCATTCCAGATCAGCGTCGCTTGGAAGGGTGGAGGGGGTCCAGGCTGAGACGCTACACCCATCACACACAAGTGCTTACATAGTCTTCCATGCCTACAGTAGGTGCTTCACATTTCTAATCACGAAGAATAAATTGGTCTAACTCTGAATTGGTTGCATGTTGAGTATAAAAATATGCTGGCAATGGCCGTGTCTTAAGTCTAATATACAGTGTATAATTGAAATATCGACTTCAATGATCATCTGTGACAGGTGCTAGCACTGTGACCGGTGCTAGCAGCCTAGCACTGTGACAGGTCCTAGCACTGTGACAGGTGTTAGCACTGTGACAGGTGCTAGCATCGCGACAGGTGCTAGTGCTGTGACAGGTGCTAGTGCTGTGACAGGTGCTAGTGTTACAGATGCTAGTGTTACAGGTGCTTGTGTTAAAGGTGCTAGAACTGTGACAGGTGCTGTCACCTGTCACAGTACTAGCACCTGTCACTGCTCTCGCATCTGTCACAGCACTAGCAACTGTCACAGCACTAGCACCCGTCACAGCACTAGCACCTGTCGCGACACTAACACCTGTCACTGTACTAGAACCTGCCACAACACTAGCACCTGTCACAGCACTAGCACCTGTCACTGCACTAGCACCTGTCACAGTGCTAGGCTGCTAGCACCTGTCACAGTGCTAAAATATGTCATAACACTAGCACCTGTCACAGTGCTAGGCTGCTAGCACCTGTCACAGCACTAGCACCTGTAACAGTGCTAGCACCTGTAACAGTGCTAGCACCTGTCACAGTGCTAGGCTGCTAGCACCTGTCACAGTGCTAAAATCTGTCACAACACTAGCACCTGTCACACCGGGGATGCTCTGTCCAAAGCCTGGTCGGGTCAAAGCCTGATCGGGTCAAAGCCTGGTGGGGTCAAAGCTTGAACAGGTCAAAGCCTGGTCGGGTCAAAGCCTGATCGGGTCAAAGCCTGGCAGGGTCAAAGCCTGGCAGGGTCAAAGTCTGGTTGGGTCAAAGCCTGGTCGGGTCAAAGCCTGGTTGGGTCAAAGCCTGGTCGGGTCAAAGCTTGGCCGGGTCAGTCAAAACTCAGCCTGTGTTCTGAGCATCTGCATGTACCTAGCTCTCGTCACTCCCCAGCATGCTGTCAACTGTCAAGTTCCCAAATACAATGTACCCCATATTTTGCGTGTATTAATTTAAATGGCATCAATGGTAAGCCATTTCAATGGTCATTGCCATAACTGGAAGGAACCTGGTTTAACAAAGCTATGCAAGTAAAGCTCCAATTGGACTGATGTGAATTTATCCCCTCCCCCTTAAAATTGCCAGAGCATATAGAGAGTGACTGAATAGGTAAATCGTTAGCGTTCACGCCTCGCAGTCAAGAGGTAGTGGGTTCGCCTCCCTGGAACGACTGATTGTGTTCGGTAGCAAACCTGGGCAAATTGTTAACACTCCATTGCCTGTACGGGAAGGACCTTTGGCCACCCACCTATGCTCATCGGCCTAGTCGGTAAGCGGTTAAGTCAAGCGTAGTAATACGTAAGACAAATAACCATCGCCAGGACCTGTCTTCGGACAGAGCGCTATCATCATCACTATCATCAGAACAAAGGAAAGATGACAAAAATCAAGAAAAATAATGACGCAAAAATCGCAGCCAGCAATCCATTGCACTAGTTAATTTACTTGAAAATGTATTTACTGTTGTCATTATAATGAACTGTTTCGTGCTGTCATGTATCTTGAACTTTGCTCAAAAATAGAAAAACTCAAGCGACATAAAAAGACAATAGATGTAATGCACATGTTACAAAGTTAGCAGCTCCTTACAGTAAAGAAATAGCCGATGGTCTGCTAGTGATCTTGTAAAGACAGTAATCCCTATTCCGAAGCCATGGCAGTAACTTTCGAGACCGAGACCATAACCTCTAGGTACGGCCAAGGCCTCGAGACTTAGGCAATAACTTAATATTAAGGTAGTGCTAGGCTAAGGAAATGAATGACCTTCAAGTAATAAAAAAGTGCCTTGAAGATGCCCTAAGACGAGGCAGTAAATTAATGCACCGTCTTCTAGGAGTATCATGTCAAGCATTCTGCCAATATAAGGTTTCTTCCTGTACTTACCTTACATCACATCACTGACATCACATCATCACTGACATCACATCATCACTGACATCACATTAACACTGACATCACATCAACACTGACATCACATCATCACTGACATCACATCATCACATCATCACTGATCAATATAAGAACAGATCAATGTGTTCAGCTGACCATATTCCCTAATCGACTTACTTTCGGCGGCCATCTCTCTCTTTCTCCTCCGATCTTCTTTTCTCTGATCTTGCCATTCCTGCTCACATAAAAATAGGCAGAACTCACCTGAAAATTCATTAGCATCCCCTCGATAGTAATTAAGAAAATTGATGCAGCACAAGTAAATTGCAAATAATTATAAACAATTTTACCAGGCTAATAATCATGATAGTTATCTTAAAATAGTAGTAGTAATAGTAAATAATAGTAGTAATAAACAATAGTAACATCTCATCAAACAAAAAAGCTAAATCAAGGCAATAATTTAAATTCTAAGTAGTCAGTACGAGTAAGATATAAAATAAATCAAGCTAATGACAGGACCATGGTGTGTAATGAGTGTGAAGGAATAAAACTGACCTTTGGCGCAACTTGGATGAGGAACTGCTTGTACTGCTGATATTCCTTCAGGGTGTCCTCAAACTTGGAAACATCTCCGCGTACAGCCATTATCTGTGTATTGATCTTCTTGATCTCAGACACCTTCTCTAGTTTAGCACGAGTCTCGGCTTCAGCACTGCATGAGTGAGTCAGAATATCAAAGTCAACTACGAATTGTGATAATTCAAATCATTTACTTAACAATGACTGGCTAACGGTGCAGGTGTTCCCAAACCTTTCCAAATTGTTCCCCACCCTCAAAAAAATATCTATCTACACATAGTATGGTTGAACGACACAATTCTAGAACTATATGTATGAAATGTAAAGCTCAAATTGAAAGCTGATATCAATGCGGAAGAAATAATTAACATTAGGATTTAAGCCACATCGAGATTAATTATATCTGGCCTATTATTAGTTCTTCTCCATCGAAACGAATAAGTACTATCTCAACTTATGCTAACAACAAAACATACATACATCTTTATTGCGTCGCCAGATGTCTTATCGTTCTCTTTGAGAAACTCATCAAACATCGCGGCATCCTCCTCGAGGTATCTCTCAGCTTGCTCGAGCTTCTTCTCCTGCTCCGCAGCAATCTCTTCCAGCTTCTGCATCTCTTCCCTTTTCACTCCCAAAGCATACTGAAATAGGAGCACATGTAAACACTTAAACATAGCCTTTATTTATCTCGTCAAAAGACTTTACACAAATCACAATCATTAGGAATAAATTAAATGCCTAACAATACACACAACACTCTAGACAAATATGTTAGTGAAAATTATAAATAGACTCAGAAAAGTCGTAAAAATAGAATATCATTCAAGATTGATGAAAAGTTAAAAGATTTAACATCCAAATATTACTTAGCAAAATTGAATATTGTTAACAACTACAAGAATACCAAAATCAAATCAAGATAAAATATCACAAATTGACCTTATATCTAATTTTCGATCTATTGAATACAATAAATACATGAGTATCAAATAATCATCAATAACATGCTAAAATATTTGACCTAGTTCTGCATAAGCATCCTTATCCAATACTAAGTGGAATATTTTAGCAAATTATTGATCTTTTAAAAGTTATTGCAAAATTGATTTTATACCAATCTTACAAACTCCCTCAGACACAGTTCACAGATACTGATACAAAAACTTGATAAAACTAGATCTTTCTCATGATCGCATAAACGACGCACATGACATGTATGCGGGGTCGCAATGTTGTATATTTTTTCTGTAGCTAAAAGTAAGGTCCTCTAATAAAATCAAAGTTATTATTATTTGTTAAACTGATGAACAAGAAAACGACGTTGAAACCTGGACAAGAAACATTTCTCTCTTCTTGTTGATGTAATCGTTGAGTGATTCTCTATCTCGCTGCCGGTCTAAAACAACATTATATAAACTTAACATCAAATCCATACTACAAACAACATTCAAACATAAATGTGATAATAGCTGAACCGAGGTAAAAAAATACAAAAATTAAAATTCTGAACAAGCTTGTAACGGAACAAAGTTAGTTTATAGCTAAAATGACAAAACTATCTATATTATAAAGTGAGAAGTTGACCATCGTTTGTTGAAGCAATGAATCACAGAACTGCAACATACAATAGGTTACATTATTTAACACGCCATTAGTCACTAGAATAATACTGTCAGCGTCAGATCAGTTTCAAAATCAATATTTACAAACAAGGTTACTAATAACTTGAATTTCATGAATATCACTTATACAAGTATTAACTTCAATATATTCATTAAATAAGTTCAAATGAATCTAAATCACAACATGTTGTACACTTGCCTCGAGTAATCTTCAGCACAAACATTTGATCCTCTTTCAGCTTCTCGTTGGCGCTCTTCTCCAGAGGGTCCTTCGAGTCCTCTTCTGCGAACGAAGGTCGGAGAATGGCGACTGACTTGGCGTTGATCCGAGTCGTGTATGTCGACTTCTCGTGAACTTTAAGACCTCGCTGTCGTATGTTTTCCTACAGACCGTGAATTATACAGGATTGTAATTATCAGGTGATATTTATTGCCACAATTACTACAGGTATGAGGAAGTGTAAGAATGCCATCATTTGATTAATCTAACCAATAGTGATTCAAAAATCTGTAGGGTACAACCGCGGTATCTGATAGCGTATAACCATTATACCTGATAGTGTATGACTGATTGAGCAAGAATATTTTTCATGCCTTGGTAATAAAATTAAATCTAGGCTCACATGCTTCAAGCTATTTGCACTAGTTGCTAGCGTTTTGCTTCATATATCACACATAGCATACAAATTTATTATCTCAAAATAATAACAGATAATGAATACATAATTTGATACACAATCTTCTTAGAAGCACAAACCTGAACGCTCCAAATTCCAAAGACAATCAACTATGTGATGTGATGCTGCTGCTAAACAAATAACCCACCCAGGAGGGGGACGGGCACAATTGGCATTGTCCCTAGTCAAATACTGGTACCGAAACCAATTGAAATCAGGAAATAAAACAGCGTTGAGTGCTCCCCTTCCCCCACATTGTTTATGCCGAAAAAAAGAACGATCATCTAAATTGTTAGAGGGTAATTTTGAAAAAAAGACGTTAATATTTTGTAAACATAACAGTAAACATAACTTTAATAACAGTAAACATAACTTTGTCCAAAGCTGGTGTCACTCCATTCCTTAAAAGTTAGCAACAGGTCAGAGAGAACCGGCATTTTATTAGATATGCAATGTCCAGATTTAAATTCTTTAATTTCTACAGAGAGTATACTGAAATGGAAACCTGAATTTTACTCTGTCGTTCACGATCACGCAGCAAGAAGATGTCTTTGTCTGACGGCATAGAGAACGGATTCACTCTCAGGTCTCTCACATCTGCAACAGTGTGGCATCAACAAAGCAGAATATCATAAGAGTTAGTTCAAGAAACAGACTGTAGTCAACTCATACATGTACATAACGTTTTACGAGCTAAATGTAATTCTATAAAATTAAAACTTAAACTTTTAAAATTAAGATCTGCACATGCAGGAATAGTTTCACCCCGTCAGTTTCACCTAAATTTGATGTGGTATTGAAAAAAATCTTGAAAAGTCTTGCCCCAAATCTTGCTGGCATTTGCTGGGAAGGGAGATAGCTCAGTTAGTAGAGCACTGGACTCGGTAGCAGCTGTCAACTTCTCGACTGGGTTCAATCCTTACTCAGGGCAGTCAATTCAATTATAATTTTCTGTTAGCTGCCAGTGGCGCTTTCTGGTGTGAGTGATTGTACCCAGGTTCGTTGATGAATAAATCTCCCCGCCCTACTCCTGGCTTGGCCATATCAGGAGTACCAGCACCTAGGCCTTTGACGAACCTACCGTGAGCAGACCTGCGTGTCACAGCCGGTAGGCCGTATTTAGTTTAGATTGCATAAAATGTGTACGATTTTATCTTGTGTGCGTTCTTGTCATGCTCGAATTAAACGGAAATTATTATTATTATTACTACCGCATGCCCTCAACAATATATACAAAGCTGTGACATCCTATTTTTGGTGTTGCCACTTTATCTACTTGCTATGTTGCAAACAATAATGATCACACAAGCCTCCATCATGGGCGGCAATCCATCAGGGACGGGTGGGGGGGGGGACGTGTCACACCCAAATTATTTAGTTCGGGTCGGATATACTTCGTCCCCCAATAATCAGGGCACCGTCCCATCAATAATTCGTCACCATTCCAGTTCATTCCTTCTTTGCATCGTAGTACTTCGTACCAATTAAATTGTGTAATTATTAAAAGTTTAGAGCGTATTTTTTTATAAAAATACATATTCAGACACTTTCTACTTATTGACTCGATCTAAATTATTGCAATAAACCTAAAAGTGCCGTTTCAGGTATGTTACAAAATTACAAAATTTCACGGACTGTGTGTTCTCAGAGTTGGAACCTGGGTCGGGTCGACCCAACCTAACCCGATCCGCGGGTCGGGCCGGGTCCGCATTTTGTAAATTTGTCAGATCGGGTCAGGTCGGGGACCACTTTTCAGTGGGCTGGGCCGGGTTGGTCCAAAAGTCTGTGGGTTGGGTCGGGTCACAAAATCCTGACCCGTCTTGACCCTCGATAATTGTGATCACCTTGTCATATCCTAAAAATACTTCATGCTTAAAATGCATACATTGAAGCTTGTATTTCGAGAGAAATGCTTCCACGGCTGATATTCCTGTGTATAAAAAATTATAGAATGCATTACTCATTTAAAAAATTGACGCAAATTTTAAATTGAAATTACAAATACTCAAATTAAAAAAATTCTGACCTTTAGATCTATGTTTGAAATTTACTTTAATTTAAGTTTCTCAAGGTTTCCATCGTCACACAATTTCCTATAATAGTTCAATTGCTTATATGAAAAATATTTATTTGTACAACGCTTATTAATCTTGTTCAACCACAATAGTATAATAATAATTGTGTGCGCTTTAAGTATTGTTCCCAAATAAATTATTGTTTCATATAGGAATGAATCAGAATGTAAAGTAAAAAAACACAAGAATGTGTGTTTTACTATTTATTGGTATATAGCACAATGCATAGCTTGATGATAATTGCTTTCACTCGTTTCACATGATGGCCGCCAGTATCTCATCATTGAAACCGTAATAGACTGATTTCAAGAAACATATGCAATACCATTTCCTGTAGAGCAGTAGTTCCCAAACGGGGGGGAATTCCCCCCAGGGGGGGGATTTTGACATCCCAGGGGGGGAATTTTGAGGTGATGTAAAATTTATAATTTTTCATTTGAAATTTGGTAAAATGTAG
>JAQFYQ010002887.1:0-11215 GCA_034694885.1 Buchholzia appendiculata
AATTTCTATTATTGTATTTGCTTATTTGCTAACTGTAGCAACTTATTGTGCTAATGGCTATTGTGATCATGAAAGCTATATAATTATATATAGCTTTCATCATGATGAAAGCAATGCAGTAGTGACAAAATTCCTTCATCATGATGATAAAAGCAAAACCGTAGCATATTTATGCAAATGTCTTTACTGCAACAAACAATGTAGTTTTGCTCGTCGTTATTGGTAGGGCTACTCGAGGCAGGCCTATCTGCCCTCTGGTAGGTTAATAGATTCAAATTTCTTCGTAAATGCCTTTTTTCTGCTCTTGTTCCAATGATAATAAAAGACGTCTTTAATATGCAAAGAGTGTATATTCTTGATTGAAGAATTATTTTTCTCCAATAATTCTGCCCTCACAAATATCTCTCAAAATATTCATCCACATAAAATATACACAATCCAGTTGTTCTTCCTCTTCACTGCATGCAGTCTCTGCAAAACTTCATATTTCGATCAATTTTAAAATTTCTTTGTTTTTTACATGCCCTTTCAAATTGTACATTCAAAACTGTCCATTCTGATCCATTTCCATTTCCATTGTTCAAAAACCTCTTTTCTCCTGACTTCCAGTTTGCCTTAATATCAAATGTTTACATGCATACAATGCTTTTCCCGCAAATGTCTCAATTCTGATCTTCGCTCCATCTGAGCAGATTCAAAGAAACAATAACGGTCCATTGCAATCTTTCATTCTCCACGATTGTAGATTTGGTGGTTTTTGGCATATATAGCCTAATTAAATAATTTGTTGCTTTTCTACCCATGGCATCCAGCATTTTCTACAATTCAATTCATGCACTGTAGCCTTTCAGCGGCACTTATACTAGGCTCCTGAATAATGCCCATACTACCCAAAAATATTTTAAATTCATTGCGTCTAATTGTTAAATATATCCTACTGCACATTTTTATTGAGACAATGCTTACTGTTTATAAGGAAATGCCTAATTCGGCCTATTGTAGCTGATTTAAAATTAATTCAAAATATCTTAACAAAATTACCAATATTTTACATTTGTCTTAAATACTATTAATCAAAAACATATACTAGCATACTCTGTTAGATAATTGTGTATGCTTTATCATACACTGTAGCATCTCCTGAACTGTGTATGCTAAAACATACTCCAGCATACACAGGTTGCTGACTGTGTATGCTATAGCATACACAGCATACACGTCAGCGCCGCCAGTGGGTCACTGAGACCCGCCACGGCGGAGCTCGAATGAAATCCCAATGAACCTGGCAGAATTTAAAGGAGGTTGAACGATTATTAAATGGTGTACCACATCTGCTGTAGAGAAATCCTACGATTCCCGAATTCAGAAATATAGAGTAGGCCTATTAAGATGGACATACCTGTATTAATGAATTTTTTAAGATAAAAATCTATTGAATTTGAAATCTACTTCGATTTTTTCCGTGCGTATATAAATAATATACTGATCAGATCTAAATTCTCTAATTTAATGGTGAAATTGCACTTTGCTTTATTGCTCATTTTTTCAGTAAGACTAGAATTCATGAATGGTTAAAAAGAGACACGGGCACTGGGCAGGCACACAGCATTGAAGCCATAGTGGTATGATCAGCATACATTTGACGGACGTAAACAGAATAAACAATCAGCGGGGTGGCGTATAAACTGCTTCAAGACCGACATATTCTCCTCTTTTTTCTTTCTTTCTTTCTTTCTTTCTTTCTCCTTTTTTCAAAGTTGCCTGAGATTCGTGGTGCGTCTTCAATAACGTGTCCAGAGACAGGAAGTGATTATTCCCGCGCACGGCGTGACACTGCCTCTTATGAGCTTTATATTACCAACATGTGAAAATTACAGCAGCCACCTTGGCGCGAAACATGGCGAATCAGGACTGACTCAAAGGAAACGTTTCGCTTTCAAAGATTCTTCTCCTTCAAAAGTCTTATTTTTGTCAGTAAAGAAAGAACTCATTTGTGTAATTTCCCAGAATTTTAAAGAAAGTATAACATAGGTTTAGCTGATTATATTGTATTCTGTAGACGTAGTTTATGCTATTCTTGGAGTTACATTAAATTTCATATCTTTTAATATTTAAAATACATTGCTCGCGTGAAATTCGTCCGGGATTGTTTAGTTTCAAATATTAAAGGAATAATTTCCGCTCCTTGGATTGTTCACGTGCATCATATAATTAAGATCAGTCAAACATCAAGCAGTATCAAATTTTAATGATCTAAATTCAGGATGATGTTGCACTTTCTCTTAAAAACTTGATCTAACGGAATTTTAGACAGAGACATGTGTATGTAATGTTCGTGCAGTTTGAATGCGTAATGATGACGTCAGCGTAGGTATGTTAAGCATTGTTTGCATTGTTTATGGCGACGCAGAGACCAGTCAATCACGGAAGAGAATTGGTAAAGGCTGTTTTAATCCATCCACTTTTTAATCCTCCAATCTATTTATTGTTTTGTCAATTCCTAGGCACTTTTACTTTTGGTAATGATTTACCTTTCCAATTGTTTTTATTACAGTTTGAAATAAATTGGAAACATTCGCCTCTGTTATCATGCAAACTACTGCTTCCATCTCGTCATTATCATGATGGTTCTTTTCACAACCATATTTGTTACATAATATATACATATAGAATTTAATTGTGTTACCGTTTTGTATTGCCAGGACTCGTATTCGTAACTTACGCCTAAAAGTTATGCATCAAACCTAAAAGAGGATTTTCCCTATAGAGACCTACCAAGTGCAGGTATCATCAAGCTTGCATATATATTTAGCTAGACGAAAGGGGTAATTAATATCAATTGGAGGCGTAAATCAGTTATACAACGGTTTACAACCACCGGTGTCACGTTCACTGCGGCTGGCATGCTGCTAGGCTCCAAGCTGAGGTAGCAATAAAATAAATGAGACTTTTACACGGATTGACAGACGATTAATTATTGCTTGACCTCCACAGTTAGCTTTTATTATTGCTAGTACAAGGCGGCCCGCGAAATATATAAAATTTACTTGCACAAATCACCTACCAAGTGATTTGATAAGACTCCTAGTGATAGGTTCTTTTTGGGACAGAATAATTGTATGTGATAACATTCTAAGATGATACTACTTCCGGGTAGCCAAAAGCCTCCTGGATAATACAAGGAAATAGACTTAAATTGCGAGCTAACTTTTTATATTTCCTAACAATAAAATTTATAGGCCATGTCGATATTAAATTGTTTGTCTGCTAGGCGATTGCGTGAAATAATTTGATCATCTTAATTAACGAAAATTTGTCAGTTTTGGGAAATCTGAGACGTCGGTGAGCGCATGATAGTTGATGAATATTGTTGATATAATCTACGCGAATGTTTCTTTATTTACTCTTATATTGTCAAATATAGTTCCACAGGGCCGTATTTAAGGGGGGGGGGGGTTACTGGTTCAAATCCTCCCGATTTTATTCTTTAAATTTATGATGTTTTCAGAAGAATTTTTGTTTAAAAGGTCGCAAATTTTTTTTTTTTTAGGTCAAACCGAAATAGTTGTTTTTAAAAAGGTCGTCAAAAGGTTCTACCTCCCTCCGAAATGAAATCCTGGCTACGGCCCTGCAGTTCCATTATTTCTTCTGATGTATTTTTATTGTGTTATCATCATTATTAATCATTTCTCCTCCTTTATAAGTGGATAAATATTATGTGAGAGCTAAATGTAGGCAAATAGCTCGATAGGCCTCCCTAGGAGCCACCGAACATTTTGCGCATATCGATTTAAATACAAATATTGCTTATTGTACCTTTAAAAGTTTGTTGAATGAAATGTTGAGAAAAAAGTTACTTCTGCTATTGATAGCTATTTTATAGTATGAAAAAGCTTTTTAAAACCTGGAAGTATTTAATCATGGAATTATAAAGCACTTATAATATTTATCCCAAACTGTCTATACGAACTTCATTTACTGGAAGCTTGTTTACTGGAGGCTGGTTTATTGAAGGCTGGTTAACAAAAGGCATACTTAAATCATTTATAGAAGATTCGTTTACTAAAATAATTTGCTGAAAGTTATCAACGAGTAATGGATCATTGATCTAACAGGAGATTGAAACAAGATTTAATGTTCTCAATGAAAGAAACGATTTACGAGGGAATCCTGTATCTGTTTCCGTTGACTGGCTTAGAAGTAGGACAAGAAACCATTTCCGAGTCGATTGCATGGTACTAAACATATCATACTCGTATAAATTCGGTCTAGTGGCGGTGGCAGATAAAACAACCGACAGTGATTTGCTACGGCTAATATTAACGTTGCAAACTAAATCCCACAACTGTTTACTCTACCTTATGTGTTCGTGTATGTGTTTGTGTGTGTATGTATGACTGTGTGTGTGTGTGCTATATTGTATGTGTGTGTCTGTTTGTGTGTGGTGGTGTGTGATCTTATGCAGGGAAGATAGATGGCGACATTTATCATCGTGTTTCTCGGCGTATGCAAATTTTTTTTATCTTATTTTCATTATCCGGTGTTGCAATTTGTGTCTGGCGTCGAAGCGTCTCGAGTTTCTGAAGCTGTTCCAGTGCGATACATGATTTATTAAATGAATTGTTCTGTGAGTACAAGCGAGCTATACTGTAATTACTTATTGCAAAAAGTATGCTGCTGTGCAATTTATCGCCAGTTTAAAAACAGTTGATTTTTAGAAAAATCTCAGCGAAGATTTTCAGAAGCCGAAAAACTTGGTAACGGAGTAAACGAATAAACGAATAAATATATTGATAAATCAACCCTTAAGAGGAGCTTGGTCTATAAAAGGACACATACAAATTTAAATATTAAGTGAATAGAATTGCGCGAGGAAACGTCTTGTTATACCACAGGACAATGTCACCGATCTAACAAGGGAATGAGGTAATATGTGTATCGTATTTTCTTCCTTCGCAAAGGCAGCCAGCTAAAATGTGATTTTTCATATTTATATGTTTTTGGATACTTTTGCAAGAGTGAAACAAAACGGACAGAAGACCATAATGAACGACTGAGTCATGATTTGAACCCAATACATTCGTGGAGACTTAGTCTCAAATATGTTTCTATGGGCCAGAACAGGCGTTCCATTTCTTCATTGTTTATGCTTGGGGGGGGGGGCGAGCATAGGTTTCGTTTACTGGTGTCAAATCAGAGCTAAAGTATGCTTTATTTGCATGCTATCTGGAGTTTGTGTTAAGGTCAGTCACAATCTAAAGATACCGATGTTTACCAGCGATGAATTCGCTATTAACAATGCCGCGCTGGCTGAAGGGAAAGTAAGGCATTAAAATTGTTCTAAGCCCACTTGACGTCATGTCAAAACGTCACGACATTGTGTCATGTCATCACGTCACGGGTACCGAGTGTTGTACCACTGAACGGTAGTGGTACTTGAACACCGCCTTGAGTACCGCCTCTTTACTTTCCTATTCTCAGTTCTACTGATGACAAATTAACGGTCAGCAAAAAACTTGACGCATTGCGGTCTTGTCATTGTGTGTTTATTGCGATTACGAGTTGCTTTAGACCATGTCGCGTCTATGAGTGATATTTTCAGACTGTAACGTTTTTCTGTAGAAATCTAGTTTCGATCTGTTTTGTTTCAGTCTAAGCCATGTTTTCAGTCTGTCGTGTTTTCAATCAATTTAGATTTCTCAATCCTTGGTTTCAGTCTTAATGAAGTGAACCTCATTGCGTCACCTCATGAACGTCATTGCGTCATCTCATGAACGTCATTGCGTCATGAGTCATTGCGTCATCTCATGAACGTCATTGCGTCATGAGTCATTGCGTCATCTCATGAACGTCATTGCGTCATCTCATGAACGTCATTGCGTCATCTCATGAACGTTATTGCGTCATGCGTTATTGCGTCATGAGTCATTGCGTCATCTCATGAACGTCGTCATCGCGTCTTCTGAAACACAGAGTGCCTCTGTTCACACTTTTGCGTCAATAGAAAAAACAACGACACGTGATTACCATTTGCCGCACTTTTACGCCTGTAAAATATAGTTCCAACTTAAATGGCGTTTAGATTTAACCGGTGAACTCTTGTCAATTGACCAGGCTGCGTCAGGGAGGAATTGCGGCTCTTCATGCGAATGACATTGCTGCAGTTATTTGATAGACTATATGGCACAAAATGCATGCAAAAACAAGATTGCTGCTTAGTTGTTGTAAAGTTCGATTATTTTTATATATTAGTTTCCGATACACTCACCTTTCAATTTATCTCGTTTTCAACTAAATTTAATGCATTTTATTGCAGCATCACGAGATTTACTGTCTCCCATGAGTCCCTGACCCCAGATTTACCTCTCCCTTCCCTTCCCCACTGTTGCGATGTTCTTTTATGCTGAGGTTATTTTATGTCGGACCGCGTGCCAGTTTGAATTATACATGAACAGTTGCCAAAGGCAATTATTATTATCATGACAAAAATTGCAAGAATCGAGTTTCTATCTATATTAAATTTACTCCGATATAATTGCTTCTTTGCAGAATACACGTTAGACCGCGAAAAACATTATCAACTACCGTTCAACGGTAGATTTAGGACTGTTTGGCGCAATTAACATAGGTCTGTTAGGGACGCCATTGTCTGATAACACAGTTTCACACATCATTAATACCATAACGATACCAGAGTAATCATTGTGTGGGTTTTCAGGTTAAGGCTTTCAGGTTTCAGGTGGGTTAAAACAAAAACAAAAACACGGATTAAGTCGCGTGCTTGTCACGTACTTTCGTTACCTGCTCTCTCTACTACAATGTTTATTCATTGTCGATACGCTTAATGATCTTAATCGCATACGATGGATAAATAAATTATATTTTGCAGCTTCGGTTTACGAAGTCGGATTATACTGTTTTAGTTCGACATAGGATTGAGATCAATGAATCCAATATGAAGTTATCACTTTTATTTATGAGAAAGACGATAAAAGCGCGTCGGAGCATTAGCCAATTTGGTTTCAATGACAGCGTCATGACACGTGATTGCAGTATTTCAGTATTGTAGATTGTAGCAGTGTTATTCGTAGATTCATGACGTATGATTTTAGCTTTATACTTTTTGCACAATGAAACCGATCATACTCGTGTTTGATCCAGATGATAGCTATTATCTTTAGAATGTTTTGTCTTCAAAATTAAATGGGAAAATTCCATGACGCTTTTCAGCGAGCTGAGCTTGATTAGCGCTTATCTTTTCGTTCCTCTCCCATGGCACACCTCCACAGGACGTCACACTCGCGTCCGCAGGGCGTCCTTCGCCACAGATTGTCGCGAAAGTTTCTTCGATCAGTTGAAAGTCTTCCTGACTTTACTGCTCCACGCTCTTTTATGGTATGAATGTAGAATCCACACAATGTTTTTTTTTGTAACTCCAGGTTTTCCAGGGAGCAAGTTCGGAATCAGGATCCTGTTTCCTCGTCTCTCAATCATTTCATTGAGCTGACCTTCATTTAAGATATTCCACCCCACCTAAATGTCTTCTTCTAAAAATTTATATTTACTGATTTTAAAAAATCGTCTTAAATATCAAAACCCTAAGGAAATCAAGTTTGGAAAAAGGTAGTTAAAATTGTTTGGAAGTCAATCCTCCACAAATGATATCCTGGCTACGGTCCTGAATTACATTTATTTATAATAAACATGCTTACTGGTCGCTTATGAAAGTAAATATCGCGTTACTTCATGAAAACTGACCAATTGTTAAATTTTCATTGTATTCATTGCGGGTGGGGTGGAGATGGTGGTGGAGGCGTGCATTTGAAGTAAGTTGTCGAAGCGGAGCAAGTGGATTTTGAGTCGTCACAGGGAACAGTGACAGGGGAAGTGACAGGGGAGTGGCAGGGGAAGTGACAGGGGAAGTGACAGGGGGTATGACAGGGGAAGATTTCTAAAATTTGACTAAACAATCAAAATTTTAACGCGCGGCGGTATGAGGCGGTCGTCATCAACCCTCCCAGAAATCGGCTAATTATTTCCTGCGTGCTACTTTGATTGCTTATAATGTCTGAGTGTTTGTCTCTGTTTCCTACAGGTCACACATCAAGTGCATTCTCTAGCTATCATCACTCGTGTAACTAGGTCAGCACCAGTGACCTTCAAGTAGCCGTAACCCATTGGCTGTCACTGAAACTCTGCTGAACTAGGTCAGCGTCACTGACCTTCAAACAGCCGTGACCCATTGGTTCTCACTGCGACTCGTCTGAACTAGGTCAATGACCTTCACGTAGCCGTGACCCATGATTGGTTTGAAGTAAGACGAGAGAGTGAGTGTTCTATCCCAGAGCGTATTGACTAAGAGAAGTTCTACACCGCCAGTGTATCGTGTCGTACGGCCTGCACTACGACACACATTGAAGCCGCACGATATCTCCGCGCTGAATCTCGTAGTGGAAACGGGTTAGCATGCAGGAAACATCGTCCTTGCATCAGAGATTGTTTGCTCAAGCGCTCGGCTGAGAATTGACATTGACGTCACGGCAACTCGAGAAATTTGTCAGGACGACACACATTCTGCACGCATCACGCCCGGTTCTAGAATTACGCCCGGTCCTAGAAGGCGGACTAAGTAGTTACAGTGGCTGCATCATCATGCGTGCATGTGAGTTTTTATATTCATCATGCCAACTTTCAATTATCTACAGGAATAGGCGTGTGAAGACAAGAGCCAGGTTTGGAGGCTTTTGATCGGAGTTCTTTTATATATAATCGTAAATCTACACGTCTTACTACGCATTGTTTATTATCTGACCAGTGACGTCATTAATTACGTCATGGCGCTAAATACGTCATCATGTCTTGACGTCAACAACGTTCGGCGGGACTGTAATGAGACTGGCGAGGCGGAAGTCATCTGTCCACTCTTTGCCTTCATGCTATCGTTCGTCTCCGTGGGAATAACGTCGACGTTCGGCTTCATCGGCAACGCTCTGTCCATCGCCACACTGAACCGCGACCGGACCAACTGGAAGTCCGTCACACATTTCCTCCTCACCGTCCTCGCTGCCGCCGACATCGCGTTACTGTTTCCGGTCGTCGTCGTCATTGTTCTGCCCATGTACTGCTCGTACTTCAGGCGACTGTGCGTGGATCACGTACGTGAGGTTGTGCCAGAGATTGTCAGGTATACTTGGGCTCTGGCAAGCGCGTGTCACATGATCACGATCTACATCACAATGCTGGTTGCCTTCCATAGGTACGTGTACGTGTGTCGTCCGCATGATACGCACAGGCTGTCCGGGCTACGCAGAGCCAAGGTACGATCTTATTCTACTTCTTCTTAGTTTGTGCCCTTAATACTGCACTAAACCTTATACACATAATGTTGCATAAATCTCGTGCACCTAATACCGTACATAACTATTGTATACTCGGAATTAAAATAAAAAAAAACTTATTGTAAATTCAACAGTGGCAGCAACAATGTATTCAACGTTCAGAAGTTTGATCACCGATTTAGCTATGCAGTTAACGGTATAATATCCAGATGATGAATTGTATAGTTTGGCTGTTACATCGCTTAGCGAGATATACTGTTCATTGCTAGAATGATTACCATGCAATCATGCAATACAGCTTAGTGATGGAATCGTTGCTCGTTAGGCTGGGGGTTAGGCTGTTGGATATGTTTATGAATTTCTTTATGTCATATATTTTCCACCAGTATGTAATAGGAACATTATTTAAAACCTATTCATTTTTTAAATTTACACTCTCAAGGCTATCTCGCAAAATGTTGCAATAAAGCATGATATGAATGTTTTTTAACTTCCTATTTGGGGTTACTATGTTAATTATTTATGCTCTCTGGCATAAAATTATAATTACGTCAAATATTTCAGACTAACCGCAGGCCCCCAATACGCGATCCCTATGATGACTAAGTAGTAGGGTAAGAAACACAAAAAATTCTCTTCGAAATTTCGATATTTCTCGAAATTTCTCTGTAAGAAATTCATTATGTTCTGGTTTAAATTTGTTGATCAAGTTCATTAGAAAGACGAGATGCGTTCAAGATTTATATGCGTCTCACGCTAAATACAATCAAAACAGCATGTATTTTCCTTTATTTTAGCCTTTGCTTATTCTGATAATTCGACGCAAAAGATTTCGTTAAACTAGTGCCAGTGACGAGTACAAATTTGCTACAATGGTCCGGTCGGCACTGAGGCTATTAAAAATCTTGCGACTGGTCTTTTACGTATGTTAGTCCGTTATCAGCGTTCAATATCAAAGTGAAATATTTTTAAAAGAATTTAGTAGGCAACCTTCAAAATTGTCCATATAAATTGCTATGATTATATCCCACCTGTGTGTGTTGCATACAGCTTGCCATGACTGTTGCACAATTCTGTTGCACAAGTCTGATATACATGCTTTGTTGCACAAGCCTGATATACAAGCTTGTTGTACAAGCCTGATATACATGCTTGTTGCACAAGCCTGATATACATGCTTTGTTGCACAAGCCTGTACTAACATGTAAGAGTACCATAATCATATATTGTTCTTCATGCATTTCATCAATAAGAAAACAAAAATTTCTTCCGCCCCACCAATGGTGGGGCGGAAGGTAAACTGATAACTTAGCAAGAGTCACGTGACTTATTGGCGCTTCGTTTGTGCACTCTGTGACACACACACACGGTGCAGTGCATTGCACATGTGCACCGAATTACAGACTACAGTATTACATAAGCTGAGGGAAACTTATGTTGCAATTTCTTTCCGCATAAAAGAACATGTGCGCACTAGCACGTGACATGATTGTAGAAAAGGGCAATAAATTCTTCCTTTCGTGATGCAAATCTAAGCAGAGCGGCTTGAATGACAGGCCACAAGGTGGAAACTACTTTCTGCTTCGACATCCGATGACAGTTTTGCTGGCGGGTGTTGACACCGACGCTTTTGCTTTGATTCGAATATTTCTTAATTAAGGGAGAGATATAGCAATAAGGAAGTATGTTTTGTTCGACTGAAATACATAAAATAAAAATATTCCATGGCCATTTTGACGTTATACACACGCACGGTAGACAGATGTTTAATTGGAGAAATAAACAGACCATAGTCGATAAATGGTTTATACTGTAAATATTTACATATTGACAGCTAGACAGCACGGACGGCCGGACAGAGTAAAGACAGACAGACA
>JAQFYQ010002888.1:0-11215 GCA_034694885.1 Buchholzia appendiculata
TCTTTGTACTGTGCGTTGTACTGATTGATTGCAATAATAAACGAAGTTCTCATTATTATTATTATTATTATTATTATTATTATTATTATTATTAGTCCTGGATACGAATCTCCTTGAGTACGAATGGTCTTGTAAACCAAATCCCGAATAATGGCCAGATAACGAATTTATAATAAAAAGAGCGATTTTTCTTTTGACAAAATTGTGCATACCAAACTTCGAGCATTTTTGGACCATGATGTCATCAATGGCTAGACCGTGTTCCTCAACACTGTTGCTTCGACGTCCTTCAATTACAATCTGGTTAAATCCAGATGGCAGTGCAGCATAAAATCTCTTCCATCCCTTTGTCGATTTGTCAGTGTTTGCAACATAAACTTGATCCTTTTCTTCCGACACTGTAATCAAACTCAGTCCTCGTAAATCTTGATCATCAGTCATCCAAAAGTAAAACTCGACGCACAGCTTGTCTGTTTTCGTGTAGTTTGTTTGAAGACGTGCAATTTGTCCGGGACGTCGATTTGTTTCGATCATGTGCATGAATTGGCCATGCTCTATAAATAATATTTAGAGGTTTACACAGCACGCTTGACTAAGAATTAGCGTAATAGTTAACTGCGACAAATATTGCAATTAGAAATATGTTCGTTCCCCGTGAAAAATTTTTTATGCACTTTACATGCAGCCGTATAGTGCACAGAACATAATGTCTAAGTATATGCGCGGGTCTCTCTTAAAGACAAACAGACAGTAAGTGAGATACGTGTGAACAACTGTTGGAAATTATCTGGTACCAGTACTGTAGCAGACATGGCAGTTTGAGCTGTTTTGAAGTTGAGTTTGTTTTGGCATATGGAGAGAAAGGACTGTAAAGTGATTAAGCGTAGTGATTCGGTAAGGCATTCCTTGAATGCAGAAAGGCTGTGAGGGAAATTTATATAAACTTGAAATGAGTCTCTGGGATAAAACATGAAGTACTTGAAATTAAATGATGACAATCACATGTTCGTGCCATGCGGAGCGAGAAATTTTTTAATTGTTGGATACGTCTAACCTTTTTATAGACAAAGACAAACTGACGTAACAATTTGATGCTGATGCTTTATACATTGTAAATCAATGCGAATGAAGGCATTCCATTGGCATGCGATGTTCAACTAAATGTGTAATTTTTCTTTCTTTTGTAATGCATGCTTTTGATCCATTATACTGGCTGCAATTTCTCAAATACACGCAAAATATATTTTCCGAATCTCTGGAATTAATTACCTTAGAAATAAGTTATATATATATATATATATATATATGTGTGTGTGTATATAGTCCATCCTATCTGTACATATATATATATATATATATATATATATATATACATATATGTGTGTACATATAGGGTGGTCCCAATTTTTCTTTGGAAATAAATGTCCTCCAATGAACCATCATTTTCCATTACCATCACAATTAATTCAGACTTACTTTTTAAATCAGATATCATTTAGAAACAGCTCAACAGGACTTAATTCCAAATTGTGTCTATATATCTGAATATTGTGTCAAATTGTATATCAAGTCGCATATACAGTGTTAGTCATCAAATCACCCTGATGATGTCTATTATGTCATGATTGTTTGACCTATTAAACACAGCCTGGTCTGTTATTACATAGTAGCTATTGAGTCATTGTGTATGAGAGCATTTGATGGCACAAGCCTTCGTAGGTTGAGAGAATGCGGATCGATAGTCCTGGCCAACCTGCAGGAGGGACTAAGTTTTGCTCCCCATTCCAAGTTATGGACAACTTGAACTCTTGAATTAGGGCTACAGTCTGCTCTATGCATGGTCATTGACAACTTTCACTAATAGGGCATTTGACTGATTACTTCGATACGAGTCCTGGCTACTCCATTCGCATGGGTTGTACCCGAGAAACTCTTGAGACAGGCAAATAATCTAGAAAACATGTCCTGTTTACTGGGTCACGAAGTCCTGCAGACGTTTAGATGGATCCTTCAATGACCGAGTTCTTTAAGGTGCACTGCACGGAGCAGGGCAGTTACCATATTTCGCTTTTCCTCAACAGACCCATCATTGTCAAAGTAACTGAAACCGACATGAATTATTGAGAGCTACCAACGTTGTCGTCTGAATTCGGTGATTCCTCATCACGATAAACTGAAAGTTAATGTAGCAATGTGAGACAAATCATTGATGCTGCAGCTGATGAAGGAGTCTGAAACCAGTACATGACATAAATATGAGTCACGCTTCAGACGTATATAAACTCATTTGCATTGAGACGATCCGCGAGATGACATTAAACACTGATGTATTGGATATTCATAGCGAAACAGCCACATCTTGAGTGCATCGTCCTTGCATCCACCTAGCATGGTGACTAGCTAATCTGGATAATCTAACCTGGATAATCTAAATTTATTTCACACGGAGGAGTATCTCCTAAAATATGACTGCTAGCTCTAAGAGCTCCGAATAATCGTTACGCGACTGAAGTTTCGTTAACTGTTCCGCTGCAAACTTTATGACATCGTCCTTCTATGGAGTAATGCATGCTCTTACGGTCTCATCCGTCACGGCTGTAGAGAAGGCTGGCTATTGACAAATGTTCACGAAGGTGTCAGAATAGCTCCATAGTTGGAGACTTTGAGACATGATCTAGACCAAACACTTTCTCTATTACGATCTATCCAACATAATGACGACAGACCGGCTGTTCTCGTCATATCTCTGTATCTAATCTTACACAAACACATCCAATGATTTCAGAATTTGATGCCGTTTTATTAAAACAGAGTCCTCTGATTCAATCCCTTAGTCCCCACTCATCCACTGTTTGATAATCTCACTGCTAGCTGTAACTGTTGTTCCGTCAAGAAGTTTCGGGACTGAGAGCAGGTTCACGATGGCATGTCCCGACTCGCGAATTGGGAGCTAATCGATCTAACCACGACGATCAGGAGCAGTAATGCCATCCATTATTATGCCATCATAGTGCAGGATGAGACATACTGCTGGATCAAATGTGGCTTTGATTACTGAAGCAAATTATTTAAGAAATTTCATTCGTGCTCGACGAATAGCGCTGCGGATAGGAATGAGTTTTTTATATCTTGCTGCACAAGAGTTGTTGACGAAATCGCTGAAAGTATGTGCGCAGCTATGAGAGTTCACGAGCTGCATTATATGATCGTACAAACACTATATCTTCGCTCGTGTTTGTATGATCGAGTGATACAACGACATCAGGAAACACTACCGTAACTGTTTCTATATGCCTCGGAAATTTCTGTCTCCGATGGTCCAGATTTTGCCTCAGAAGCAACGTTTGAACTGTCCGAAGACGACTCATCGATATTTGCGACATCAGATGATACCGCTGCAAAGACAGCGGCAGCCACCGCTTGCTGATACTTGATTGCTCGATTATCTGATTTTATCTTCCCTGTCCTATAGGCTTCTGTATATTGTTACAATGATACTGATATTTCATATCTTCAAACAGGTTGAGCATGTCCTAAATATTTTTAAATATTAATAAAATTGTGCACATAGTGTCTGTATTTTATTGTAGATGAGACTTGAAGAGACCGTTTGCAGCAAACCTCCTTCCAATTACGAGTAAAACTATATGCCCGAACCAGGAATCGAAACCTGATCTCCTACCTGAAAAGCAAGTGCGCTAACCATTATACCACACGGGCTCCCATTCTACTCGTTATTATAAGTCACACTTATCGTAAATGTAACCATATTAAGACCACCACCCTGCAAGGCAGTGCACAGACTCGAGTGAGTCGTACTATGAACTCATTAGTTTTAACCGACTCGCAACGAACCACCATATTATTCTGCCCAAAACAATATTCTTTTCGAAATCCTACGTCGGTATCACGTAGGCTACTACTTCGCCACGTAGGCTACGCAATGGTGGAGAGAAATTTTTCCTTTTTCATTTTTAATTGGCTTGACCATCGAAAGTGTTGCATATGTTGATAATAACAGCCCAGCAAAATTATGTCATTTTCTGACAACTCCTTGATCTCCCATCACCTAATTGAAATAATTGACATTTCAGCCCTTTTTGTGACTTTTTTAGCTATATGATTAATTTGGTCAGTTGATTACATTCAATTTTAAATTGTACTGGCCGACTTAAAAACGTTGAACCAAGCACATGGTAGCTTCTCTTAAGTCATGGCAAGTTTAATAAATATTCTATTGCTTTTATTTCGAGAACAATGGCAGTTACAAGAGACAAACTTTGGCGCGCGATATTTGGCGCTCTACAAAACCTGCCAAACAACACTCTGCCGGTGTCCTACACGACCTTGTGAAGAATATATTCAACTGCGTCAGTACCTGATGACGGACAATGTAAAACACCCTTCATTTTTGGTCATATCTCACAAACTGTGCTATGAAGTCGAAAAGTTCTGTGAAACAGCTTCACTTCCAGCAGTAATGCACGCACACGCTGTTGACAAACTCAGATCGTTCCACGATAAGAAAAACACAGACCTTAATGTCTACATAAAGGGAAAGTGTCAACCCATGTAAAACCGGAGAGTATCGGACTTTCGCGACAAAGCTACCATTTTCTATGATCGTTGATCTTCGATCAAAGATCTTTGATCTTTAATCTTTTTTTGACCTATTGATATTGATAGATTTCTGATCTTTTGTTTTTTGAAATAAGCAAATGCCAGTGTTCTAGTGTCAAACTGCAAATGCGCGAAAGAATGCAAAGTTTCAGTGTCAAAGGAACGCCAGTTCCTTTAAGATCAGAGAGGACCAAGAAAGATGAATGTTTTTGGCATAGAAAACAGGAGACGTCGAAATTGAAGGGGAATGCTGATAGAGAGGAAGCCAATCTCAAACGAATGAAGAAGCAGAAGACCGATGAGAGCAAAAGTCAAGCCGATTGTGCCAAAAGTACCGAATACGCCAATGACTCGTTGGACACGGACTCGTCGGACACGGACAGTGTTAGCGCCACCCTCGATGAGGTTGAGAACATTCCAGAATCAGTCAAGACTTAGCCAAAGCAGAGTCGCCAATGTACAAAAATTACAATCTACATTCGCTGGCTAACGCTTACGATCGGACCCCGGGCTCTCGGAGAGATCGGCTGCTGTATTGGCAACATCATCAGTTCTGCATGCGTGATCTTGGCATCGTGTCGCTGATCGACTGATTTGAGATCTAACGTAATCGATCGAAACAAGATCCGCCGAAAACGCAGCAAACCTCGCAAGGAACTCCAGCAAAATGATAATCAGTTTGAACACGCAAAAATCACTGACGATGGGTAACGACAGCAAATAGAAGCATACGATTATATGTCAGCTACATGGAACAGCGAATCCTCACTGAATCTGAAAACGCTGGTGACGTTCATCATTCGGTATATGCTCCAACGTGGTTTACCATCAAAGCCCAGTCGTCATGCGAAGATGGAGTTAGGCACCTTCACCTGATGCTAGTGAGCTCATGATACCTTAGCCCTGGGCGCAAGAAGATAGTTGACCCTATCATTCATCGCAATGCATACTTCGTTCGCCCGGAGAATCTTCTCCTGGCCGTGATGATGGACCAACGACCACACACACACACACACAAGCTGCGACGAGTGATGAAGGCCAGAGCTGCAGCAGTCACCGGTGGACAAATGCGGAGATTTAAGGTCCCAACAACACTCAACTTCGGCGCCTTGGAATGCTTAAACATAATCATTGATCAACTATGCAGTCTGCCCTATCTCTGAGCATCCCGTTATCAAGGCAATGACAGACACTGAGCTCAGGGATCTCATATCGACGGAGGTGACTCCAACTGGCAGCTTTCTAAAATTCCCCAGCCACACACAGGCTGTGGAAAGAAAAACGAAGCTGGTGACCGAGGCGGCGAAAGCTGTTTGTGGACAGAAATCGCTGGAGTGCTTCACCCATGTACGCTTCGCTTCGCGACGGCTAATGCGGTGTAACACCGGCGTTCGAGTCAAAGTGACTTCTCACACTTCACCTTGTAACTGCTTTGACTTTGAATTGAGAAATACTGTAATAACCAAGGCATTTAATTGAATAAAATGAATTTTAAGATGGGTATTTTACCTAGATGCTAATCTATCCATTTCGTTCTAATGCTGCGTAGTATTGTAATATAAAAAGTTGAGATGGGCGATCAAAACAATTTTCAAAAATTTTGAAATTTTTACACAATATTCTATTGATAAATTTGCATCTTTTGACATATCGAGCTAGTTTAAATTTAAAAAAAAAATATTTTTGGTCAAATTCACTCCACCCAACTACGCATGCCGCACAGGCCATTCACGCCACACAGGCCAGTGAACAACTAGTCCCACAACGGAACATCGGTACAACGGGATAACTATCGTTACCCCCGTACTAAATGTCGTAGTACAAATGTTGTAGATGAGATATGAATAATCCGTTTGCAGCAAGCCTCCTTTCAAACACAGCAAAATGTTATGCCCGAACTAGGAATCAAAATCCGGATCTCCTTCATGACAAGCAAGTGTGCTATCCATCGCAGCATAAGGGCTTCCTTTCTACTTGTCCAAGGAAGTCATATTTATCGCAAAAAGTCTTCATATATACACCACCACCCTGAAAGGCAGCGCACATACTATAAGTGAGTCGTACTATGAACTCATTAGTTCTAACCGTCTCGAAACGCACCACCACAATTTCAAGTGCAAAAAATAGTGAGTTGGAGAAATAGTAGGAGCATCGTAAATTTTACCATTGTAGATGGGACCACTCTAATATATTTATTTATATATATATATATATATATATATATATTGTACAACTTAATGTTATTGTCTATTGAGGTTGATGTACTAATAGTTAGGTTCTTGAAGAAATAGGTAGTAGTTGTAGATTGTTGTAAGAGGCAACGAGACGATAACTCTCTGTAGTCTGAGGAGTGCTGAGTTTATTGTATTCTCAAGTTAGTACTGCATGGTTCCACGGTCGGTCTCAGACTGACTCGACGTAGCGCTGCAGATCCCGTTGATCCGGATTGCATCGCTGCGCCTCGTCAGCCTTCAAATCTACGGACCCGCCCCCTGGCGTGATTTAATAGTGCGGCGAAGCCAATGGCGTAAGACTTTACTGGAACAATATATATAATTATATATATAATTATATATATAATTATTTATATATAATTATATATATATATATATATGCACAAAGGCGCATGGAAGAACAGTTATAAATACACCAAGGCATAATACCTTATTTTAAATTCCTGTCTTAACTTGGATGGCTAGGGGATACAAGCTGAAGAGATCTTGACCCTTGATCTTGACCTGCGATCTTGACCTTGTGGTCACTATGACGTAATACTAGGATGTCGGCCCGCTGTCCGTATTACATCGTCGGCTGAGCACCTTGTCATATGTTATCCTATGAGATACCCCATTACATATTGTGGTATCATTGGATATCATATGCTATTTTATCAACTCAAATGATATCTTATGAGAAGTCCTATAATATCACATAAGATATCATATGATATTATATGATACCATATGATATAACATATGATATCATACAATATCATATTGTATCATAGGATACTATATTATATCATATACTATTATATAATATCATATCATATCATATGATATCACACGATATATCATATGATATCATATGATATCTCATTTGATATCATATGATATCATATGATATCACAGAACATCTCATATGATATCATGTATATCATACGATATCCATTGACACCCTATGATATCCTATGATATCATAAGATATCATAGGATATCATATGTTACCATATGATATCATAGGATATTTCATATGATATCACATGATGTTATATGAAATCGTAAGATAAATCATAAGATACATTATAGGATCGCATCTGATATCTCACAGGATAAATTATGATATCATAAACTATCATAGGTTATCTTATGATATCATTTAGGATATCATGTGATACATCATATTATAACATATGATAAGGTGGTCACTTAATGCCGGTCATCGGTAGTGACGACAAGGTCAAAGTGAAGGCTACGGGTCAAGGTGATGGGCCAAAGTCAAGGCTACGGGTCAAGGTCATGGGTCAAAGTCAAGGCTGCGGGTCAAGGTCAAGGGTTAAAGTCAAGGGTCAAGATCAACTTCAACCTGTATCCCCCAGCCATCTGTGCTAAGACAAGACATTAAAATAAGGCAATATATCTAAGTGTATTTAGAAAGGTTCTGGCTTGCGCCTTTATATATACACCGTGAGGCGAAAAAAAGTGCACCAAGATATTGTTAAATGTAACTCGGTGATACTTTTACCTATATTAACGAAACGTTTCCTGTATGTAACACACAGCCTTCTAGCAAAATAGCGTCAAATTTTTTTTATGTCGCTAACCGCTAGCAGCGTCACGTCATGTTAACGCATGACGTCACTGGTTACGTCACGCGTAAACATTACGTCATAATATTGTCAGTTTTAGCCTCGTCAAAAAGGCCGTTTAGTGAGGAAGACAGACACGCGATTAAATGTTTGAGACTAAATAAAAAGCATGGCGCTAGACGATAGTTGCAAGAATTTCCAAATAAGGGCTGGACACTTGGTGGATTAAATGTACTTATTTGGGAAAACTGATGGACCTGGAAGCATCGACTGACGGCCTGGAAGTGGTCGAAAGCGTTCAGCCAGAACGTTTTCGGCCACTTCCTTTGAGCGCCTGTGTTAAAGCTGTGGCAGTCACTTTGAACATAAACTGTGATTTGTAGCAGTGTTAGTGTGTAAAGTACTATGTTTCTTCAAATTTTGACAAATAACCATTCATAGCTAAGAAAGTTACAACAATTACAATTTGGTGCACTTTTTTTCGCCTCACGGTGTATATTTGAATGCATGTTTGCATGTAGTCTGTATGTCTGTATGTGTGTCTGTATGTCTGTATGTCAGTGATGTAGTCAAGGCATTTTTCTCAAGGCCAAGGCAAGGCAAGTGATTTGGAAACTGGTCAAGGCAAGGCAATGCAAAGCAGTAAACTGTCTCAATTAAGGCACGCAGCCTTGAGGCATAAAATCAAGGCCAAGGACAAATAAAATAAAATAGTCAATGCATTTATTTCAAGGCCAATGCATTTTTCCAATGTCATATTTGCTCATATTTACTCACATTGTTGCCCACATAGCGCAGGCTTTGAAATAAATAACCGGTCTGAGAGCTTCATAGAAATAAAATTCCGGTCCGTCATATCAACGAGTATAGCGGCACATTGTTGAGAAGATATACTGTAATATCTCGACGTTATCATTTCAGACCCTTGAACAAGTAAAGATAACGTCGATACTAGCTGTGACGCTAGAATATGCACATTTGACGCATAGTTTTGTAGATTATATTCTACAGTACAGATTGACGTTGTGACTGTCTCGACGTCACATTTCGGTATCTCTTTTCTTATAGTCTACACACGGTGGAGATAATTACTGGATCTGCAATTTAATTACATAATAATTTGTGAGTGATATTAGAACCTTCAAGTATGCGAAATATTGGTTGATATGAATACGATTACGATAAGCATGGCTTCCAAGAGCGAGTAAAGCGGCGGTCGGTGTCACACCGGTATAGTGTAGTGAATAGCACGTTTGCCAGTCATGCAGAAGACCCGGGTTCGATTCCTGGTACCGACACAACGTTTTACTTGTGGTTGGAAGTTGGCTTGTTGTAAACGGACTCTTCATATTTCATCTACAACACTATAATTTATCTTGCGTTGTAAATTCTTCCACAAGAAATTAAATGTTATATTAGTAGATCACGTAAATAACAAGAAAACCATAGATTAAATTGTCGATACACATAGTAAGTCTACCATGTTAATTTGAAACTTACAATTTATCATAAATGTCTTAGTGTTGGATGTTTAATGGGGGTTTTCTGGCACCTGATTAGAGAGTTGGTGATTGACGCTAAGAAACTAAGAATCAAGTCATTTTTCGCAAATTTAAGTCTTCAATGCACATGTCAACACTTCCTTAAAGACAGGCGTTATACACAGTTAATCGATCGTTTCTTGAGTCAATCTCAGTCAAACTGCAATTCTGTTATGGGAAGATGATTCTGTTGTCACATCTAACATTCTGAAATTAATTGTATGTACATTACAAGAGTTTATTCATATATGGTATACTTCAGAATTTAGAATAGGTGCATTTGATAATCCGATATCTAAAGCATTTCAATCTATATTGAACGTTTCAGAGCAGCTCAACTGTTACTCATATGATGGATTCACAGCAGCAAGTATCACATGCTCAACTGCAGCAATTACAACAACAACAACAACAGCAACAGCAACAACTACAACAACAATGGCAACAATCTCAGCAACTGATGCCACAGATGCAGCAAATGTTCTGGCAACCTGTTCCAATGCAGCAACAGCAGTTGCAACCAATCCAGGTTGTTCAGCATGGTTCGTATCCTCAGCAATTCCTACCTGTACAACACCAGGTCCCTCTGCCTTCTCAACAACTTGTCTACTACAACCAGTCAGCTGCGCCAGTAACCATCACTACTCCAGTAGTTATGCCAGTTCAGAAGCAACGTAAAGATTTTGAATCCATTATCATATCTGTCGCTGGATTTGTTATGATAATTGGCTGTCTATTTTCCTATGTTGCGGCTGGAATTGGACTTTGGAAAGAAGCGTCATGGTCTTACGTCGCCAGCGGGTTTTGGTGCGGCGCCATTGTAAGCAACGTTCTGCATTTATTTTTCGCTCAAAGGTTTAAAATAATAATTTTATAAGTCGTAGATTACTGTTAGGACGGTGTATAGTATTTTTCAAAAGAACTAAAACGATTTTAAGCGTTATATCGATATTAAAATTCAAAAACATTTTAAGAAAGTCTACTGCAGATACTTTTATAGTGCGAAAATATATCTTAAAGACTACAAAATCAATGTAGACATTGATTGCACTTCATATATAATGTTTGAACACAGTTAATAATTGAGGGTATCTCTAGAAAGTTTCCGATAATTAATTACAACTTTTCGATAAATCGCAATGCAGAAATTTACTTGAATACAACTTATTTTGACTACTGTAGAAAACAAACTAGAATTAAAATATTTATGAATGCATCCTCTCGCTCTCCCTTTCTCTCTTTCTAT
>JAQFYQ010002889.1:0-11215 GCA_034694885.1 Buchholzia appendiculata
GGAATCATATGTGCAAATGAAAAGGAAAGCGGAGGACCTTGAGTTGTGGAGGAAATGGATACCAGGGACCTGCCTTCTGGCAGAACACTAATGGTGATGATGATGAACCAGACATACACCCAGTCTAACCAGACATACACCCACACATACACCCAGCCTAACCAGACATACACCCAGTCTAACCAGACATACACCCACACATACATCTAGCCTAACAAGACATACATCCAGCCTAACCAGACATACACCCAGACATACATCTAGCTGAACAAGACATACAACCAGACATACATCTAGCCTAACAAGACATACACCCAGACATACATCTAGCCTAACCAGACATACACCCAGACATACATCCAATCTAACCAGGCATACACCCACACATACATCTAGCTTAACAAGACATACACCCAGACATACATCCAATCTAACCAGGCATACACCCAGACATACATCTTACATAACCAGACATACATCCAGACATACGTCCAGACATACATCTAGCCTAACAAGATATACACTCAGACATACACCCAGCTTAAACAGGCATACAACTCGCCTATAAGTCTAGTCAGACATAGACAAGCTCAACGTGGAATACACATCATTAGCACTTCAACTAAACAAACGAACATGATACGTCATAATGAAATAAACGAATGATGTTAACTATGTCCAAGGGCAACTATGACTTATAAGCAACTAGTCCTATTGTGCACAAATGGTTCCCTTTCCTTTGCCTTTGTAAGACCGCAACATTGTTTGATACAATACAAAGTTTAAAAAACATACAGAGACTTAACCAAACACATACACAAGATCACCGACACTGCACCAGCTTAATTAGAAACATGTCAGCTCAATTCTAACAAATTCTCAATCAAATTAACCAGGCCCCACCAATCCCACCGGGGCCTGCCAATATAACCAGGCCCTACCAATCTAACCAGGGCCTTGCCAGCATAACAGGCTGGATAGAATTGATATGATTTATTTAAAATTATAACTAAAAACGTTTACAATACTATACGAGATATATTACGATAACAGAATGAGATTCTGGTCCGTGAAATGAATGCAAAAGTTAAGCCACTCATTGCATAGGCTGCTTTCATAAACTTGTACCACATAACTTGTACACACTGATAATAATAATAATAGAAATAATACAGCACATTTATCTCTATTGATGCTACACACCCACGGAATTCACAGAATTCAGCTCGAGCTTATCGCAACTACACACTGAATCACAATCGGTTTCTACATCAGTGTTCAAAAGGCAGAAAAAGAAAGCCGGCAACAATTTGCATAAACACAATTCACTTATGAGCTTAACATACATATAGTAATGTATAATCTCGTCAGAAGGACACCAAAGTTCTTGATATGTTGTATTCAAACTGAGAAGCTACTGATAACCGCACTACGATAGCAGATCCTGGAAATAAAGCTTAAAAGTAGCTGAACAGTGCTGTATAAAACTTAGAATTAGTTCAGTTTCAAATGATGAAGGCAAATAATGACAAGATTTCTTAAGAAGGGACCTTACAAGAGGTTACCTAAAGGTCTGTGAGAGAATAAAGAAAAGAGCCGTCAGTGTTGCAAGTAAGCATAGATGGTAGACATATGCGGACGTTGAAGAATATGGAAATGATAAAAAGGCACAAAAGGTGGAAGGCATGCGAGATGAGAACATTAACAAATTTAAAAGATAAGAAACAAAAACGATTGTTAAAAAAATAACAGAGCAAGAGAGAAGACTGTTATAATCAAATATAAAGGGTGATGAAGCTTGGACATGAAATGACCAACCTAAGGCTTACTGAAAGACTTCTTACGATTAAAAGAAAGATTCCCGAGTGGAAAATAGGGAAGACAAAGACTGAACATAGAATCAATCACCTCGTACAGTGAATGAGAGATCTCTTATGAGAAAGCAAACTGAAGAGTCGAGAGAACTAAGCAACCAAGTGTCACAGCTTGGCTGTACTTACAGCTCAGTCTGTTCTTATAAAACACGAGAACAGCACGCTCTCACACAGTACAAGTGATCGAGTTAATAATTTAATATTAACACATTAATGCACTAATGTATGAACATAGTGCATACACTTCTACCAAAAGTCTACAGTATCAAACAGTTATAGAACGCATTTACAAAACTCGATGCTATACATAATATCAAATAAAAGTCATTTTAGATGCAAAACTTAGATGAGCGTCATTAGTTCTCTGCTCGACATGCCGGGAACTGCCGCATCACTGCGGGCCTCTACGGTGTGAGCTAAGTAAATAGCCACATGCGATTCTACTATTTTTCTAATCACATAAAATCTTTACAACAGACTTGACAACAGATTCGTGAGTATTCTTAGGTTACGGGTAAGAAAAAGATGACACCTGCATGACGTCACAGAGGCCACAGTGACACCGGAGTCACAGTGTATATCAATCATAGTCACAGTGCTATTATAGTAATGGTGATATTAGTCACTGACTCACTAGTGTCACAATGACACTAGCGTCACAGTGTGACTGGTCACTAACTCACTAGTGTCACAATGACACTAGCATCACAGTGTGACTGGTCACTAACTCACTAGTGTCACAATGACACTAGTAGTCAGTGTGACTGGTCACTAACTCACTAGTGTCACATTGACAAGAGCATTGCTTGTTTACAGACAAACATAATCACCTGCTACTCGACTAATTTGATTATTGCAATAATCATAAAAAAAATTTGTATCGTCAATTCTACACAACAGAATGATTATATCATTTACTGTGTGATATAATTATATAATAGCATAACATCAAATGATTATATAAATCTGGTGAATTTGTTTCTGTTTTTTGCTACATTTGTTCTAATTTGATCTAAATTACAAAATTTCTTTGTTTCTAAGTTAAATGTGTTCTAATTAGATCATAAGCTTAAAAGCAATTTGTAAAAAGATGTTCAAATATTACTAATATAACCAAAGACAGCTAAAAGGTATAGTTGTTCGACGTTCGTCTTTTCACATCACATTTTGCCGATTAATTTTCTTCCCAAATGTCATATAAAAATGTAAGCAGTTTAAGTAATGATACTGTTCGCCAATCTTATGCATCGCAAGGCACTAGTGATTCTAGTAGAAAAAGAATTACACTTGAACTTTGCTGAGATCAATATTATATAGACAAATAAAAAAAAGATAAGGCAATAATTATACATGGGCAAGAAATCAAGGCTATTATGATATGACTTTCATAACGCTGCAGCTAAACAATAGAAGGCAAAACTGTAACATTAAAAACTACAAATGATATGGTACAATAGATATTAGTTTGCGTCAGCTCGAATTTATACAAATTGTAAAAGTTATTGTGATGTCACAGTTCACGGCACATAAACTGAAACATCAGTACATTTTATATGTATAAAATAAATGTCATTCACGGTACCAGCAATTGTCTCAAGATATATATATATATATATACATTTTATATACATATGTCACATGATACATATCTTTGATTACACTCCAAGAACTCAATATTGTTAATATCATGATCTCTCAAGCAAGACAAGTTAAATCGCAACAAAAATCGTAACATTATTCATACATGTCACACAAATAAACTTCACAATTGTAGCTACATAACTCGTTGTCAAAATAAATATGAAATCTTTCTAACTCAGGTAACCCAACTTCTAAATAAATGTCGAACTTCAAACTAATACAGCAAAAATAACAAATTATCTATCAACAGCGCTGACAGCCGATTCACAGCCTTGCCAACAGTGTGATGAGCAAAATCTGCTTCAACAGCAGCAGATTAAAAGAATTGAAAACAAGATCAAATAGGTGGAGTTCATCATGTTTTTAAGAACATTAAAGTTCGTCAATTATGAGCCCTCAGATCAAAAGTTGAAGTCTATACCGGCGCTCAGCACAGACATCTTGCTAAAGAGAATAGAAGACCATAAAAGGGTGACGACGATGACGAACATGAAAGTCAAACATTGTGTATTACCATTGCATCATAAAAAATTCTATCCACGACGGAGAGCATACATTCAACACAAAATTGCTACACAACAACAAAGCCATTCTTGCACTACAAATCTGCAGCACTTAAAACCACAGATAATCCATCTGAATATTAGACAATTAAATGCAATGGAAAATCTACCAAAAAAAACTAAATTCAAAGCAATAACTAACATAGTCCTAGTACAGATACTTTGGTCTATTTTGCATAGCCTGCAGGAATGTTTGACAGAAACCCAGAGAAGTCACACCAAGTTTCACTACTCTGCACATTAAACCAAATACAACTCACAACATTAAACACATGATTAAACACATGATCAAACACATGATCAAACAAATAATCTTATCAACTGACGAAAAAGTCTTAACAAATAATTATTGCCTACAGGCATGATAAATGATCGGGGAAAAATTGTCACAGAATAAAATCCCGAACGAACACATACACATTACTCATACGAGTGAATGAAAACGATAATGATATTAAATCATAGCTTTTGTGGTTGGTTAAAGTAAAATAAAGTTATGAAGATCACCATGATGATCGCACTTCACGAAGTTGAACAACATAACGTGCATGCGCAATCCTTGCACGCAATGCTGAGTGAATGCATGCACAAAAAATCATGCCACATACACATTTCAGCCGGAAGAGCTTGTGAAATTGAAGGTCAATCAAGTGTCGACTTCTGCTCAACGAAGACAGAAAAATTCTTCATAACATTTGATAGCAGAAACACCATCTACGCTTGAGCAATGTGACCACACTTTAACGTTGTCATATATTTTTATATTACGATCAGATGTAAGACATACGAAACAGATTTCAATAGCCTGACAAAAAAGTGATCAGAATTGAGCTGCATGTGCCACAGAGAAATACATGCACAACTATCCAAAAGTGCACTTGCACTACAAGATGTACACTTGATATCTATGATAAGTCTATCAATACATCGCTCAATGACTAACACCCTCTCATTAAAAAAACATCCATAAAACATTTGCAAAATACACTCTATAAACATAATGGAAGAAAAAATCCATGATACTTTACAAATAATGCGAGATAACATCGGCAGCAGTCCACATACACAGTGTGCATGGCTCATACGAACGAAGAGAATCCCGGCAGGGGCGTACGAGACCCTACAGTCCACATACACAGTGTGCATGGCTCATACGAACGAAGAGAATCCCGGCAGGGGCGTACGTGAGCCAGCAGTGTTGTTCACTAAGATCTGTCCGCCGCGACTAAGACTGTACGCATACTGACTGCTGTCGATGTCTTCACTGTCCGTACCGTATGCACCACTGCTAGCGGCCGCATTACTTCGCTTCCACGAGTCCAATACGTCGCCGCTCCGCGCGTAATAATTCGGGAACGCATCTCCTCTCGCTGCTCCCCTATGCGAGTCCTTCTCTGTGTCCGAGTCGGAGCGAACGGTGCTCAGTTCCGAACCTTTCTCCGACAGACTGCTGCTGTCATCAGGCAACGACTTGCCCTCCTCCGAGTCGGAGTCGTTGTAGTTGACGCTGCCGGGGCTCGGTCGTGGCGGTGCGCGAGATGTTGCAGCCAGTGTGCTTGCACGAGACGACGGTGCACGAGACGGAGCACGAGATGGCGCATGGGTCGAACCGTGATACGACTGACGCTCGACATCGCGTCGTTGTCGAGACCCAGCCGTGTCGTACGAGGAAAACCCTGAGTCGTCGATCGGCTGCGCGCCGAGAACGTCGTTCATCTGCACGATTGTCTTCGCTATCTGCTTGTTGCGTGCATTCGCACGATACCGCCGTCCTGTGAAGCACAGGATGAAGATGAGCAGTATGACGAGGATGACACCGACGAGTGCCACGATGACAAGGAACCACCACTGCTGATAGAACGGTCGATCTAGCTGTGCCAGCACGTCCGCAGTTCTCACTACGTCCGAAGGTTCGCTGGGGTAACCGATCCCGTACGTGTTGACCGCCGTCACTCTGAACTGATAGTCCACAGAAGGCTTGATGGCTATGATGCTGATGTCTGCCGATGTCTCCGGAGTGTCCGTCACGAGGGCGACCGTCCAATCCTGCTCTGAGCGAGGACGCATCTGGATCACATACCCAGTGATCGGTGCATCGCCGGGCTGGCCAGCCAGCCAGGACAGATACACAGATTTGGTCCCCAGTATGCACACCGGACGCCCAGGAGCTCTCGGACAACCGGTCTGAGGTCCGACTGTGATGCTAGAAGACGCAGACAGCCCCCAATCAATGCTCGTACGCGCTCGGATAGAAAAGATGTAGCGCATGCCTTCGATGAGCTGCGACGTGGAATACGTCGTCTGGTTCGACGGTATCAGGACTGTGACGGTCCGACTGACTCCATTCATGACGGAATCCTGATTGTACTCTATCTGGTAGGATCTAATAATTCCGTTAGGATTTGCTGGAACACTCCACGACGCATTCAGTGACGTTGGTCCCACAATGGCGAGCTTGAACTCTCTCGGTGCACTCGGAACATCTTCCTTAGTCTGAGCGATGAGTGGTATGGTCAAGTTTGGTCCATCACCTGCAGCATTGAATGCGTCGAGCGTGACGGCGTAACTCATGAACGGCTGAAGACCGCTAAGCGTCAACATGTTCTGAGAGAAAGGCAGGACTCTGGACGAGTTCCCCGGCGTCCAGAACACCTTGAATCCGAGGATATCTCCGTTACGATCCTGATCAGCCGGTGGTTGCCAAGCAACAGATATCGAGCTCGCCGTCACGTTCAGAATGGATGCATTGCGTACGGGTCCAGTGGGAGGTAGTTCCATGTAGAAGATGAGCGATGGACTGAACGCACTCTGACCTCGTGCGTTCATGCTGCTCACGCGCAGCTCGTACGTCTTGAACAATCGTAGATTGTCGAGGACGCACGAAGTAGCCGGCACCGGATACGTAGTCGTCTGCCAGTTCGCATCACTGTTAGCCTCCCGGTAGCCGACTACATGTCCGGTGAGAGGTCCGTTCCACGTCGACTGTGGAGCTGTGTCCCAGGAGATGAGTGCAGTCGACGATGACTTCGGCGTGAAGGTCAGGTTGCCGGGAGAGCTGTCCGGAGGAGCCTGGTCAGTCCTGACCTCGTCCGACACCTCGCTGAACTCGCTGCGTCCCACGTCGTTCCACGCAGTAACACGGAACCTGTACGCTGTGTCGGGCCGCAGACCACTGATGTTCTGAGACGTGGCGGAGATCTCGACGGACGTCAACACGTCCACGAAGTTGTCATTCTCCTCCATGCGGGAAGTGTTCGCCTCCTGTTTCTGCACGGTGAAGTTGCGTATCGGACTGTATCCGTCTCCTCGCGCAGTCCAGCTCAGGATGATCCAACGATCCCCGCGCTGGGATGCACTTATAACTGGTTTGCTCGGTGCGTCCGGTGCACGGCGGTTCATGATGGTGTAGACGTCGAGACGCACCTCCTCTCCCCAACCAAGCCGTGTGCGGGCTGCCACAGCGAACGTGTAGTACGTCATCCTGGAGAGTCCATTCACGGAAAACTCCCTGGTGGCCGGGTCGAGGGTGTCATTCCCATTAGCCGCACGCACTGACGGCGTCTCGTCTCTTTGGCTGTACACGACGCGGTACCCGGTTATGATGCCGTTCGGCTCGCGTGGCGGACTCCAGATTAACTTCACAGCTGTCTCCGTAACCTGGAAATATATACATAGAGGCAACCAATTTCAGACACTGAATTAATACATTATCCTAGCAATGTTAGTTTAATCACAGAAAATTCCAATTCATAATTCCAACTCATTATCATCTTATGTGTATTATGTCATACCAGATTTGGGTCAATGACACAAAATGCCCCTTAACCCCACATCGATGAGACTACACTGCCCTTTCTGTTCAGATTAATCTAGGCAGAAACTGCATGCATAAGAAGCTTTTAATGGCAATAATCTTGATCCAACCATGATAGGACTTTCAAAATTGATTTTCGTTCATCATTCGATCCAGTAGCATCGGACTTGGTTTAGTGGAGTCGGGCTAGAACAGTGGAGTTGAGTCCTGCAATTGATTCACCATGCACCTCGATGTGCTTGTTGGACAATGCAAACGGCGACTCCGTTAGCGTAAGGAAGGGCATCCGTCCGTAAACCTTACCTCAGCAAAATCCAAAATGTGAAATACTCTGTAGAATTTAACCACAGTGAGCGTTCATTTCACCAATTTCATCCTAGTCATGGAGAGAACCGTTTGATAACAACCAACTCAAATCTAAATAGCTAAATTACGGCTAATTGTAGAACAATGCCAATATATGAGTATGACAATGCGATTCAGTTAGGCCCCGAGCTGAACAAAACTTAAACTCACATTTTGAGTTCGCACAGCGCATTCATACTGACTGATCTTTTTAGGTAAACATGCCCTTCAAATTATTCATATTGAAGTTCCACACGATATGCAAAGTACACATCACAATTAAATTTATTAAAAATAATATACTTTATGGCTGGATGTACTTGAACTTACCAACCAAATGAAAATCATATTGAAGGGTAAATATCTTATTGCAAAGCCTGTCACTACTGAATTCATCCCATCATCAAAATTTTACGACAGTTTATCCTCGTCAAGAGATGCGAAACACAAAGTACTTGGATTAAACACAGATAAATGTAAGTTAAGTGTGTGAAGTACAGCATTAAGCCATACCTGAGGGAAGTAGACCCCGGCCGGTGGTCCCGGAACATCCTCCGAAGTAGTGACCTTCACACTCGGCACACTGAGCACACCATCCCCGACGTTCGTAAAGGCAAGAACCTGAATGCCATACTCTACAAACTTCAATAGTCCGGTCACGTTAACACCGGTGGCATTACCATTATTTACCATAAGAGCTGAAGGTACAGAGTCTGAGATCTGACGACTGCAGAGCACCTTGTACCCAAGAATCAATCCGTTCTGGGCCTTGGCCGGCACGGGAGCCCAAGAAACAAATATCACCGTTGACCCAACTGCCGCTGCGGTGACACCCTCAGGACCAGAGCTAGGCGTCGACTCTCTCGTTCGTTCGGACACGACGGAGCTATATTCGCTCGACCCGACATCGTTCACAGCCGCAACACGTATGTCGTATTCCACCCACGGAGCGAGACCCGTCACGACGCAAAAGCCAGCAAATTCGTCTGCAACCGACCGAGCGAATGCAAAGTTTCGCTCGGTGTGCGGTTTCCACTGCACGTTGTACAGGCGTCCGAGTCCGTTCCACTGGTCGGAGGCGAGCGGAGTCCACTGCACTCGCAGTGCAGTCTCGTTGACCGCACGAAGTAGAACAGACGTCGGCGGGGAG
This sequence comes from Buchholzia appendiculata, assembly GCA_034694885.1. Classification (NCBI taxonomy): domain Eukaryota; kingdom Metazoa; phylum Annelida; class Clitellata; order Enchytraeida; family Enchytraeidae; genus Buchholzia; species Buchholzia appendiculata. The sequence goes on from JAQFYQ010002889.1 coordinate 9,388, forward strand.
GCAGGTATTGCCTGCAACGTCTCAAACCAACCAGTCGCATCACTAGGCTCGCTCACTCCCACAACATTCTCCGCACGAATCCGTAATCGGTACGATCTGAACGGTTTGATTCTCTTCACGGTCACAGCCCGCGCGTCCGGATCACTGACCTTGTATAACTCGGTCCAGGATGCTGTGTCTTGGACTCGGTCCATCTGGCCGTCGATGATCCAGTTTGTGATGGAAGTGAATCCGTCAAACCCCGGAGTGAACTGTAGGACGGCAGAGTAGGCTGCTATGTTAGTGACGGCAAGACCTGTCGGAGCTCTCGGGAGTTCTGGAGTCACTCCAGACTTGATGTCAGCCGAGAGGAAGGGACCGAGACCGACGCTGGTCCTTGCCGCGACGTCTATCGTGTATACTGTTGAAGCTACGAGAGAGGTAACGGTGTAATTCTCCGTGTCCGCATCGAGTTCAACGACTTCCTTGTTACCGTTCGCCTGTGACTTCACCGAATGTCTCAACGTGTACCCAACCAGCAATCCATTCACGTTCTCCGGCGGAGTCCAAATCACTACCAACGACGTATCCTTTATGGACTCGAACGTAATTCCTCCAACTCTGTCCGGTATATCCTCCAGAGTCCGTGCTCTAACAGCTTGACTCCTTGGACCGTCCCCCTGAGCAGTGAAGCAGACTGTAGTGAAGGAATACTCGGTGTATTTGAGCAGCTGATTGAAGCTGAATTCCTGCGTTCCGAGCATGTTCGATGTGTCCGACAAGACGGTTCTCGTTACAACCGTCACATTTCTACCGACGGCTTCAGCGTACACACGGTAGCCCTGGTTGATGCCGTTGATCTGCTGCGGGTCGGGTGGCAACCATGTCATGTTGATGACGGATGATGACACCGGCGTGGCATTGACTGACGTCGGTGCGGCGGTTGGTCTGCCCTCCATGGTCCTCGAGTAGATACGATCGCTGTACACGCCGAGGCCCTTCTGGTTGTACGCTGCGACGGAGATCTCGTACTCCTGGAATACGATGAGTCCGGCGAGCTCTCGCGTGAACGTGGCGGACAAAGTATGCGTGACATTCTCGTATTCTACGGTCGAGTCCGGGTAGCCGGAAGGACGATATCGTACTGCACAAATGAAACAGTGTAGAAGCATTATTCCATGCAAAAAAATATAAATGAATTCACAAATAACAATACTGTGCATGTCGACAGATTATTATGATATCACAGAAGATGCCGCCGATCCACTTGGAATATGAAATGAATTCATGTAACATCCCGGTGCAAAAATTCACGGAAAATGAAAAACAATGATTCACAAACGACTTTCAAAAGAATTTGGGACATTGTACGTGGTACTGTGAATATCCTAATTCCTTTCCGAAATCAATAAAGCTTTATGTCGCACAAAGTTTGAAATGACGAACTAAATAACTGGACAAGTTTGAATCCTCAATAACTTGAGCAGGAGACAAAGCATATTAAACTACACCAGATAGACTTTATTATTTTATTATGACTATATTATTGAAGTAGACCAGTATGCATCGTAAATCTATAGTTATGCATCTATTCAGCAAAGATGTGGATGCTTATGAAATTCATCACTAACCTGTATATAATATCATAAATTTTTACAATTGGAATTATTCAGAAGGATTGTAACATATATCACTCTAAAATCTATCATCACTAATAGCAGGCTAATGATGAAATCAAACTAAACGGCACAAAGCGCTCATTCAGATCAGAATTAACCCCTTCGCTACGACAGCAAAAATTACAGAGTATGTCCCTGTGTACCAGGGCAAAAGGTCAAAAAACGTCACC
>JAQFYQ010002890.1:0-11211 GCA_034694885.1 Buchholzia appendiculata
CCATGTTGGCAAGAGCTAGATGGCTCTTCCGTCGATGGCTGTTTTCCATGGATCGTTGTTATGTGCTTGAAGCGCCTCCCTTGTATTCAATCTCATTTTGTTCAGATCTTTCGTACAGTCCACATCTTTGTCTTCTGTTCTTTTCGCGATTTACCATTAATATCCCTTCATGCAGCTTCATATATGATAAATAATGTCCCATGCATTCTCTGTGATGTGTTTAGTTTGCTTTGCTCTGTGAAAGCATGGCTCTATGGTATATTACGATTCATTGTACGTAATTCAGGTGTCATTATCTTTCGTAATTTATGTAGGCCTAATATTTTGTTATGACGTTTAAGATTTTAATGACTTCAACGATGACTTTACAGTTACTACAGTTTGTCATGGTAAAACAACAACATATTTGGCATATCAGTGCTGTAGTTGTCATTACGTATGCGCCATAGTGAGAGGGGTAATTTATGCTTGTTCTTTCTTCACATTCTACAGTTGCTGCTGTCTGTATGGTTGTCTGTACTGTTGTCTGTACTGCTGCTTGCACTGTTGTACCTGCCACCTGTATTGCTGTCTGTTACAGTACTGCTGCCTGTATTGCTGTCTGTTACAGTACTGCTGCCTGTATTGCTGTCTATGCTGCTGTGTCTGTGTAGATGACGATGCACATGCAGATCCCAGGTATGAGTTCTACGCAGGTCAACCAGGCTGGACCGGCCACGGAGGTCCTCTGTCTCATGAACATGGTCATGCCAGAGGAGCTGGAGGAAGAGGAAGAGTATGAAGGTAACGACCGGCCAGTCGCGTCACCGGCCGACGCAGTAGTAGACTCGATAGGTTGCTTCACGTGCTTGACAGGTTCCTTCACGTGCACGACACATGATCGTGGATGAGATGGAGAGAGAGAAAGACAGAGAGAGATATATTAATTATATTTTTATTTTAAGGACTAGGGTCACTAGACATTAAAGAAATTGAAAGAGCTGCGATTCTATTTTTAAATGCTACATAACTTTTGAAAAAATTATCCAAGCGATTTCTTTCCAATACAATTTCTAGATGAAAACATCGGATTTCTTTGAATAACTCTGGTATCTCAAATAAATAATTGACTTTGACCCGCTTTATTATGATGGGAATCTGTGTTATGTACGCTCTATAGATTTATATATGTCTGGTTGTGGTTACATTCTCATATATATGTGTTTACTTATATGTGTGCATAGATATTCTAGAGGACATAAAGACTGAATGCGGCAAGTACGGAGTCGTTAAGAGTGTTGATATACCGAAACCCATCAAGGGCATTGAGGTGCCTGGGGTTGGCAAGGTAAGCCCCTTCTTGTTATTCACTTTTGTGATTCTTCGTGTTTTATTACTAAGTGGTTCACATGCTAAAACTCCTGTGATGTTAACTTTGAACTAGTTCTTCTGCGCTTTTGTGTCTTCTATACTAGTGTACATTGTCAAACACTAGTTGAGTAGTAGAGGTTCTAACAGTGAAGTTCAACTTTTTTATGTTAACCTAGATGTGCACGTTAGAGAAGTCATCTCTTTCTCTTTATATATACAGAAGCTAATTGGTTTTTTGCTAACATTATTATCCGATTTCGTGCGAAGGAGATGAATGTGAAGAGGTGGTAGAGGAGACAGAGTTGAGAGCAATGATATTCTTTGTGTAGTTGTGCTTCACAGTGGGCCCAATGAGGTCTGGCGTTGGTAAAATACATTCATCGCATTCCTGTAGTTGCCTGACGCAACAATTGACAAGGTCTTGGTATCATGAAGGGCATCCTGCCATTAAGTCTTTGTTTGTTTAATTTAAAAAATGACTGTCATGCATCCTCATAATACGGTTGTTGATCACGGAAGCGTTTTCAGCCATGTCTGCTTTCTCGTGTGACTTGGTAAAATTCTGGTCGCACACTTGTCCCGTGACCATGGTAATAATCTTTTTTGTTATTATGGTGGTGGTGGTGGTGGTGATGATGATGGTAATGATGATGATGATGATGTTCTTGTTTAAGATCTTCGTTGAATTCTTCTCGATCAGTGATTGTCAGCACACGCAGCAGAATCTGAGTGGCCGCAAGTTTGCCAATCGTGTCGTCGTCACGTCATTCTACGACCCGGACAAGTATCACCGGCGAGAGTTCTGAGAGGTTGCACAATTGGTGCAAACACTGATCTATTGACTGTGACTTCATGCGCGAGCGTGTGCGAAACGTGTACCTCTTTCTTCTTCTTTCACTGTGTCTTACCTTGACGTGAAACAAAGTCGGACAGTTGCTTTAAGGCGCCAGTGGTTACTAGTTGTGAGAAAGCTGTGTTGATCAGGGTGGACAACTGGCTGAGACGCGTATGAGCAAGAAAAATATTTTCAATGATTTTGTATATTATTATCGATTGTTTTATGTTGGCACAGTTAATTCAGAGTGCCAAGTTATTCCTTGGATTGAATGCGTTGACAGAAGACATGCTTAATTCTACAGAGTTTCGCGAGAGAATATTTTTTATGTTTGTTGTGTACCAAAATTCCTGGCGATTATGCTTTATATATTTTTCTTGCAGCTCTGTTTTCTATAGAAACGCTATATCTTTTAACAAAGTTGATTCGCTCATTGCAATAAATCTAGATTCGGGTCATATGTATTAATTCTGTTACTGTCCGATGTTATTTTGTGATCCGTTCTTTTGTTAAAAGTTTGAGCCATTTCTTCAGTTTTAATCTTTTGTTTATTATGTGGTCCACTTAGCCAGTTTTTATGGCCACTGTTTAAACATATGAGCCGCTTATAAATGTCTTGTTTTTCTTTAAAGGACGTATGATTGCTGCTGTAAAAAAGATGCCGAGATTATAATCGAGTAACACTAAGTGTTTCGAGTTTATAAGGGGAAGAGCTCGATTTTGTTGAATTTTTTATAGCTTAAATTTATACCTTGAAATTAGTTGAGGAGTTGTGTATATTGGACAGTGCACTAATGTACTGGACATTGTGCTGATATCAATATTATCATCATTTTATTTGATTGTTTTGAAAAACAGAGGATACAAATAATTAGTTTTTCTGTTATTTGTATCTTTACACACAATATTGTAATGCAAACATTCAAAATCCGTATTTATTATCAATATAGTTGGGGGAAAAAACAGTAATGTACGGTAATGAACTGGACAGTAACAATGCATTGTCAGCCTAATGACTGAGGTCACGTGTTGAATTGTTGACAATAGTTGGACTCAAACTTGTTAGCATTAGATCAGAAATGCAAGTCTGTTACAGATCTTCAAATCTGCCTCTATGGGTCCTCAGTAGCATCCCGGCCTGGCCAAAGCTCAGTCGTCATTTCTAGCTTGTGTACTTGGCGCTTTCCATCTTCGTATGAATTGTGATTCGTGAAGTTCATGAAGGGAATGTACCATTGTTTGTATGTAACAATCTATGGTGAGCCATTTAAATGCGTGATACATGAATGGAAATAACTTGTTTGCATTATTTCTAGTGCTCCCTGCTGGTTTTCTGGGGCCTTCCTATTGCATTTTTTCAATTACCGACCTGTATTCTTTTTTATGACCTTTCTACATTTTTGGGGGCCTTCCTACATTTTTTATTTATGATTTATGACTTTCCTGCTCTCTCTCAATTCAGCCACTGTGTAAAGGAACATTATTCTGTTACGAATATGCCTGATAGTGTGGCGGCACTAAACGTCATGCACTAAACTTCATGCACTAAACGCCATGCACGAAACGTCATGCACTGAACGTCATGCACTAAACGTCATGAACGAGCAAACGTCGGAACGAGCACTTTCTTACACATATTGAACAAATACACAGCTATTGATTAATGCATTCAGTATAATAATACTTATAATTTCCCAGAATGGTTAATTTCTGTCCGGGAGCTGAACTCCATCAGATCGATCTTGTTATCTGTCCTCGAGTCGTACGACGAGTCGCTCGTGAGTCGCGTCGTACGCTGCTGACTGTCGCGACTCTTCTGCACGTCGTAGTTGCGACTGACGCGACGCCGGTGAATTCTCACGACGAGGAAATATACGACAAGAGCTACGGCAGCGAGGATGATAAGCACCGACGTTATGACTACTATGATCACGAGATGTTTCTGCGACGATGCGTCGTTGTTGGAGTTCGAAACGGCTGCATCGCCGCCTCCGCTGTCGCCATTAGCCTGCTGACTCTGCGTGGCAGGAGTCGGTCCGAAGGACAGGATCACAGTGGTGGAGGTACTCGGCCTTGCACAGCCGGTCTTTAAATAGTCATCGATGCGCTTCCCTGCGACGTACGAAGGTGACGAACACATAGTGGCATCCTCTTCCTGCAGGGTGAACCTCACACATGGCTGCCCTGGTGCAGGCTGAGATTGGTCTGGAACTTTCTGGCTGTGTAGAATCCACGCTAGAGCGCAGTCACAGTTCCAAGGATTATTGTTGAGGTAGAGCGTTGTGACGTGTGATGATGATGCAGAGAATGCGTCGCTTGTCAGATGTTTGAGCTGGTTACCGCTAAGGTCGAGTTCACTTAATGCCGCGAGCGATGCGAAAGCACTTTCTGCGATCACTGCGAGTCTGTTCGTCGACAGAACGAGTCGTTCCAGTCGAACGTTATGTGTAAACATCAGTCCGTTTATTTCCGTAAGAACGTTTCTGCTGAGGTCTAATTCTTTCAAATTTGGCAACCGGGCGAACAGATCTTTTGGGATATTCGCGAAATGGTTATTTTTTAACGTTAATGTTTCCAGTCTGACAACATCGTGGAAGATATTATCCGGCAATCTCTCTATGCTGTTGCTTCCGAGATCCAGCAACCGGAGATTTACTAGCTCTTGAAACACAGAAGAGCTCAAATTCGTCAGTTGATTCTCACTTAAATCCAGTGCCTCCAAGACCGACAGTCTTGACAGCGCCCTCGTTTCTATTCTCATTAATCCATTCTGTGCGAGATTTATGGCCGTCAGATTTAACTGCACGATGACGTCATCAGCAGCGAGCACAGTTATGGAATTCCCGTGTACATCAAGTTTCCGAAGCTTCGGCAACGAGTCTAGCGACAACGTTCTGAGACTGACGAGTCTGTTCCTTCCCAGACTCAAGGTCATCATCTCCGGACAGCATCTTGCAAATATTCCATCTGGAAGCTCAGTGAGATAATTATTGGATAGGTCGAGATACGATAGTCCTGTAGCGCCGCGTAAGACGCCAGGCCGGAGAGCGGTGAGCCGTAAATCCGAGAGGATCAGGAGTGGGAGCTCGGAGAGGTTCTCGAAGGCACCCTCGCCCAGGTCTATGTAGAAGCGACGATCAGCTGACGCGGCGGCATGCAGGACCTGGAGTTGCTTGAGGGAAGGCAGGCGTGGGAAGGCTCCAGTAGCGAGACTTCTGATCCATGTGACATCCACTTCCAGCACGGATATGTTCGGTAGCATGGAGATGGACTGCAGCGTCACGGTCTCGTTCGATCCGTCTACCAAGGACTTGGCGATGGAGATCCGTAGAGCGGCCGTGTCGGCCGGGATGTTCACCTCGAATTCGTCTGACACGATGTTGCACGTGTAGCCTCTGTGATAGCCAGCAATCATAGACGGGTGGCATTGCTCTATGTCACCACTTGTCGGCATAATTAGCGAAACGGATAGGGCGATAAATAGCTTGGCGATGAGATGTGCCGTTGTGCCCATGGCATCGTTCGTTAACTTTGCGCTGTCCTCACACATAATATAGGAATTTGCAGGACGCTATCCGTATCGTCATTGAAGGATCTTTGTAATGCCTTTACAGTTCACACGTATTCCAGTTCGCATCGCTCACTTTATAATTATCCATCTCGCTCGACATCTTGTTTAATTAATCCTTATGTTGTAATCTGAACGGCAGGATAAATAAATACATTGCAAGTTATTTGTGAAGCAAAATAATATTATTCTTCTCTTAAATAATTATACTCATAGTGTCAACTGTCAGACATGAATAGATTTCAACTTTCTCTGCACGGCTTATTCATGTAATTATTTTCAATACTCTTGCGGGGATAAAGCTCCGTCGCCCCTCCCCCCCCTCTTATGAAATGTGAGGCGCCGGTGCAATTTACCTCGACCCACCGGGTGTCGGTTTCAATCCTCTCCCGGGCCATTAGTAGGCACCAGTGTTGGATTTGTGAAAAATAGGTGGGCGAGTCGACGAAACGGGGGGTGGGTGGTGCCGATGGTGCGAAATTTCTGACGAGCCGGGAGGGGGTGACGATAGTTCAAAAATAGGTTAAACCAACCCCCTGAATATTTTTTTAAAAGGTGGGATATGCCAGCCGCCAGGGGGTCGAACCCCAACCCCGACATATCTCAACCTGATCAGCATGATTAAAGTCGAAATTCATAATTTCAGTTCGAAAAGCTCTTCCAAGTTTTTAGAAGAAAATATCACAAAACGGCGATACAAAAAAATCAATCCAAGCGACACAATCACATGATTTTCCTCATGATTATCTGCATCATTATCTGTAATTATATTTATTATTATCTATTACATCGATACACAACGGTGCACAAACCCACCCAGTCATAGACACCCTTCCGTAATCTCCTCTACAAATCTGCTTCGACTTTGCTTTATTAGCACTGCTAGCCTATAGCTACAGACGTCTCGACTCTCGAGGGCCCCTACTGCCCCCTAGTCAAAAGCATTTTAAAATGTAATAGCCTTTTTCTGGAATTTTAATAAATTTCCATAACGTAAACCTTTAGCACAAAATTTTGTGCAAAACTTTATGACGATCGTTTTGCGAATTTTCTTCCATATATTTTTGTATTGGCGTAGTGACCTCTTGAGGACCCCCCCCCACCCACACATAAACTTTTAACGACTATCTCTTTAAACAATATTTTGTTGCATCTAAGTCAATATTATACATGGTAATAATTATTGTTCCCTTGTCTAGCCTGCAACTCTATTGTATTGCTACGCCACTGTTCCTTAGCCTACTGACGAATTCATTTCACTTATTATTTCAATCCAGGTCCGCCAGGGCACAAGCTCTAATAATTTCTAAGGACACCATTATTACACATTTCTCAGATGTTCAGCGGAACATTAATGACTCGTCACACAAAGGTTTTATAATAGCTGTGTGTAGAACAGCGTGAACAGCTTCTAGTCATGTGACATTCAGAGTTCACACCCGCTTCATCTGTATGCGGATATTATAATCTCAGTTCATGATATTCCAAGTCACGTGTTTCGAAATTCATATGTAGGCTTACTGAAATCAGTCTGAATCTATAGTAGATTATTACTGATAGCATTTTCAATTATTTCAAAAGAAAAACGCAAGTAAAAGGTGAATTAGGCAATTTGTGAACCGTAACAAAGTTAACATTTATCAACTAGTTGACAATCACATAAATAGCAATATACCACTTTGGGATACGCAATCTACCCGATAATAGATCTATGTTTAAACCACTTCCGGCCGGTAACACCTCTTGGACTATATAAAATACGTATGAATTTCGCACTAACGCTTCAGATTTCGCTCCATAATAAAAATATCCATAAAGATCTCAAATTATTGCACGCAATCGCATATTAGACAAACGATTAATTTTCGGCCTTGCTCATCTATTTCATTTTAAAGAAATATGAAGTTAATACGCAATTCATATAGCTATTTTACAGTCTTGCAGGCTTTCTGCCTCCTCGGAAGTAGTTTAATCATAGATCTATGATCGGGTACATTGAGCATCTTAAATCGGTCTATTAACAGACCACTTTGGGATAATTACTCTTTATGTTTTAACATCTCTGATAAACTACTTCCGTCTTGAAGAATGACTGAATACGGCCCAGAATTACGCATAAACGTCTCTTATTTCTTAAATATGAAATATCTACGCCGTGCCGATATTAAATTGTTTGTCTACTATGCGATTTCGTGAAAATATTTGAGTTGCTTTATGAATATTTTTGTTTAGAAGGGAATTTGAGACGTAATTGTGCAATTAACAGCTATTTTAAGTGTCTTTTCTCCAGACGGAAGTAGTTTAATCAGAGATGTTAAAACGCCGAGAGGATTTATCCCAAAGTGGTCTAATTATTGTAAATTACCTATCGCATTTCCGTCCTTACGCTTTACCTGTACTTTTATTTTACTTGTTAGCTTTATTATCACGAAATCGAATGCGTAAAACCTACAGCATACAAAATTTACTCCAATCGAAATGTCAACAAATCGTTCACTAAAAATAGTTACTTTGATGATCACATGCAAACCAGAGCATGGCAATCTATCGGTCTATAAACTTTCCCCTTGATTCAAGCATCACAAGCTTTTTACTCCACAGCACACAAACACAGAGATCACATAAGCTTACGTAGATAATTACTCAATTACAACAGTTTGCTATACATAATACTAACAAGTAGGCCTGCACTCATTCTTCATCACTCTTGTGCAAATGTAGTCAAGCCGATACACACAGTCTGAGCCTAATAGCAGTAATTGCTTAATAGTCATTTGTTAACAAAGCATGTGGGGGGGGACACGCATCCCCCCCACACGCACACACGTGTTTACAAACTTAGTCAGCTTTAGATTAACACAACCACAAAGAGCCGTGCAAGTATTTATGCTGCTGAAGTCCGCTACTGCAGCTGCTGCTGATGGCTGTAGCTGTAGCGCTGTAGCTACAGTAACTGTAGCTACAGCGCTGTATGGCAACTTTGTATTAGCATCGACTCTGACGCAAGCAAAGCACTACGTACGCCCCTTTGTGCCTAATTTCGTTGTTTATTCAGCTTAGTGCACTCCAACCAATCATTGAATTTAAAGATAGTTTACAGATAGTATTTGATTGATTGGAGTAAGTTGAAGTAATTGAAGTGGAATTGCAAACGTAATACACTGTTCCTCGGTTCTGGAACGGAAGCAAAACATCATCAGGTCGCTTTCTGATAGCGTATCTTCACGAGGTCAGACGGGATGTGTAGGCAGCTGTGGGGGGGGGGGGGGAATTGGGGGATGCTAATAATTAAGTTACGGCGGGTGCAGAGTTATTAAATCACGACTGTTTACTGCAGCAGCAGCAGTGCTAACAATCAAGATTATCTAAATGAACCTCACAGCCTTTGAGCAAAGTTCACAAACTCATGAGTCATGGTGAAGTATTTGAGAAGCTGTTAAATAAAGCTAGATGTATAGAATACCAGCTTTGTTGTCATCATTACCAACTGTCTAATTATTAAATTTTGTAGGCTCAAATAAATTAAAATAATATAGAATAGATAATTAATGATTTAATTTGAATAATCTCAACATTTCTTTTAAAATACTGTACACCTTACAAATTATTATAGATATAATTTGTGAGACACCAAGGCGATATTCCATATTTTTTAAATTTTAATAGTGTTAACGAAACTCGACAGTTAGGACAACAAATGTCACTCCCAGATCTTCTATCTATAAGAAACAAAACAATAGACACTTTTATTAGACAGTAGGCTAAAGTACTTCTGACTGTGCCAAAGTATGATGGAAATTTGTGTTTTGCTTGTTTTAATTAGCCCCAATAAAATATGCTATTTATTGAGCAAAATTGTGACAGCATAACTCTACTCTTGGTTGTTTATGGGAGGTGAACTATTTAAAATAATTAAGAAAAATAAAACATTGAATCATTTTATAAAATTTATCACCTCCATTGATTCCGAAGTCTAATATCGGAGCATTGCATTGCGCAAATCATCTCAGTTAAAGTTGTCAATATAAATATCCAAGTAATTATTATTTTACTTTTCTTAGTAAGCTTGAATAAATAGATTGATATTGATATCATAATGGGCTTTCAAAGATTGTTTAATTTCCGTATGAATATAAGCGAAGGCATGTTGAATTATGTTGATGACGATTATATCTTAATCTGTAATATGCGAAAGTAATTTATGAATAGTGAGTGGTACTGGTGGCACTATAAGTAGACTATAGTAGCACAGTGAGTGGTAGCACTGCAAGTGGTGACACGGTGAGTGATAGCGTTGTATGTCGTGGCAATGAATGTGGTAACACTGTAAGTGGTAGCACTGTAAGTGGTAACACAGCACTTGGCAGTACAGTACACATACAATACACATACAGTACAGTACAGTACTCAACACTGTAAGTGGTAGCACTGCAAGTGGTGGCGCTGCGAGTGGTAGCGCCGTAGATGTTAGCACTGAGCAGAAGTCACTCCTTCAAGTGGCGCTAGTAGTAGATCGTGATACAGCTGTCTATAAAAACTTGTCGGAGAATTCGTCCGTGGAAACTCTTTTCTTATGAATCATCTTCTTGCATTTTTAAGCGGATGTTAAAAGGCACGATTTATACACTACGAAATTACTTGTAATGGCAAATGGAAATGCTTTCAGGACAAGATATTTGTTGAAAGGAGGAAAAATGCAAGAAGCCATATATTTAACAAAAGATCATCAGCGACTTTCAATATTTAATTGATTGATTCAAGCTTTTCAGCATACACACAAACGATTAGCTGTGATTGGCTGCCAGAACTAGCATACGACCAAATTGACTGACCTTTAAATTCAATTCTATCGAATCGAGGACTAACATAATAATTCTTAAGTGGTATATCCGTAAAACGTAATAAATGTAAATATAAATGAAGCGAAGTATCGCACTATTTACTGCATATTATTTAAAACGTGAATCAGTAGCCATTACTGGCCCATTAGTTTTAAAATAAACGAATAATCATTGACTGTTGTAGACGGACTGGAGATAGTGCTAGCTTGACAATAGGAGTCCTGAAGTTGATACAGTTCAAAAATATTATACAGATTGTCAGATTCTATAAAATTATAACTTAAAACAACTATTTGTTTATGCAAATCTTGCAATAGCTTCCAACGCCCACAGCTTGGCCTGATGAACTAGTGTACTGTATACAGCAACGCTGTTTTTTTATTCGATAGGCCTACAAGTTGCTGGAATATCGAAAACGCCCATCTTGTTATGCTGCTGTATCAAAGCCACATGATTCAAGTACTTGAATGTTTAGTTAATGTTGTGCATTAGAGTAATAGTCTATATGATCAGCGTGTGTTTTATATCACGTTGCCCTTATATATATAGTCTTCAACAACTATTAGTAACTTGCCCCGATTAGTAGCAGTGGGGTGGTGTGAACATCTTGTTCCGAC
>JAQFYQ010002891.1:0-11211 GCA_034694885.1 Buchholzia appendiculata
AGATTAAAGCACGACTTCACTGTGCTAAAGATTAAAGCACGACTTCACTATGCTAAAGATTAAAGCACGACTTCACTATGCTAAAGATTAAAGCACGACTTCGTTAAATCCAACAGAGTGATCTGCTGAAGTGGATCACCAAATTTTTGGTGATTTTTTTTTTTTTGGTGATCTAAAACGGATCACCAAATTCTGCTTTTTAACAGACAGCCCATAGATAATTATCAACGGCTAAATAGAACCTCAAGGGTGAAACCAACTGCATCATAAGATACATAAAAAAACATAATAGCAAACAAATTTCATTAGCACGATAAATAAATTTCACCATCAAGAAACACTACACCAAGTTGTCATCATTAATGCATGCCTGTGTCTCTAAGTATTCATCATTAATGTATGCATAATTATGCTTCTATACAGGCATGTTTTTTATGTTAGATAGCATATGTCCAATGATGTCAGGCTTTACAATAAACCCACCATGCGATTCCATGTACGCAGCGAGCAAAAACTGTGTGCGTCAGGAAAGGAATCCGGCTGTAAAACTTTGCTCCAGTAAAAAATTGAAATGTCACAATGCATTATGGCTCTTCAGAGTTTCATCACACACTGAGCATGCTTTTGGACAACATCCTTCTGATTACGTAGGAATATATTCTTGTAACATCTAAACTCAAATTCTACAGCTAGATGCTCTTCACGACATCAACACTCTCATTGCTCATCTTTTCGAGCATCCGAAGGAGCTTAGCGAGTTCTACTGAAACTCCAGATTTCACATGGTCTACACTAAGTCTAGTCTATAACTAAGTCTAGTCTAAAACTTAAACTGTATCAACAATCTCTATTCTCCTCAAAACGCACGAGACAACAGTTAGCCGATTCAGCAAGAACTCTTACGAGACATTTCTTTTCGTTGTCAGCAGATCGAGCTCGTGGAGGCCTTAGCTTCGCAGTGTTCGTCGGCGACGTGTGAGCGCTGTGACTGTAAGCTTTAGATGGACTCGCTCCCGGACTCGTAGCATCATCGTTTCCTTGCGCCGTGTTGACGGTCATCACTACATGGAAACAAGAGCAAGATATTGACAATCACATTACGGACAATACATTACACCAGAAATATGTATGCAAGATATCATCACTACAACAATCACTTTGAAATAAATGTGAAAGATATCATCACTACGACAGTCCCTTTGAAATACATGTGCAAGATATCACTACAACAATCAATTTGAAATATGTGTGCAACATATCATCACTACAACTCAAAGCATCATAATCCAATTCACAGCAACCTCATAATGCATAAAAAACTTAAGACAACGGCAATTTAATGCATATGCAGGACAATACATAAATAAACTTGAAGCTTTGCTTAAAACAAATAACGAATACAACCAAAAGAAATACAATGCAAACAAACGTAAGAAATTATAAACATCGACAATTTGCTAATCAAAGTTAATACTATACTAACAGTGCACTCCTAGAAAACTATTACAGCAGAATTTACATCACACCAGATAAATGTGAAAAAAATCATTCCAATACAAAACAAGTCCACAAAAATGTCCTATGATAAATTGATTACATCAGGGACATTAGCAAACCGGGTATCTCAACAAGTTGTAAAAAATTAGATAAGTTGTAAAAAAATAATATATATATATTTTAAATTCGGCCTAAAAATAATTAAGTTAAAATTTACATAAATTGAAGACACAATGAAAATCAAATCAAACTGTCAAACATGAAGCATTAAATAAATCAAACTGCCAACAAAACCAGAATAAAAATTATATCAACACAGAAATGGAAAAAGAACAGTAATATTCAAATTCGGTATATTGCGAACATTGAAACATAATTTTTGTACAAATGAATATCCAATGTCCATGCATATTATTCGTACAAATTTCATGAGTACCATAAAAAAATAACCATCTGCACCACTACTGGTCTCTTTATGGACATAATTATGATACCAGTTAGAACATAAAAATGAAATGAGTTTCACTTCTTAATGATAGATACATATATAAAATAAATTATATATATATATCATCATGATCATCATTAATAAATGAAAAGAATGTTTTAAAATTCATCAGCAAATTAACACCTAAATTTAAATTATATACTGAAATAGAAAACAGGTGAAGTCAAATCAATCAGGAACTAAGAAATAAGCATTTGTCTTAAGAGCTCACTGATTAGCTACTGTCATATTTGTTACGCTATTATCACTCTCTGTTAAGCTATCAGCACTAAGCTATCAGCGCTCTTTGCTCTAATATTATCACTCTTTGCTAAGCTACCATCACTCTTTGCTATCAGCACTCGCAGTCAAGAAACAAGCACTTAATGTCAAGCTATCAAGCACTCGTTGCCAAGCAACTAGCACTCGTTGCCAAGCAACTAGCACTCGTTGCCAAGCAACTAGCACTCGCTGCCAAGCAACTAGCACTCGTTTCTAGAACTACTAGAACTACTTTCACTCGCTACGATCGCTAATATTCATGAGAAGCAATTTTCTTCAAGAAACAGCTACGTAACAGGCTACTAGTAGCTTAGCTACTGATGTTAGCAGCTAAATTAGCAGTTGCGGGAGTTGCAAGTTAGTAGCAAGTTCGTATTAGTAGCTACTGCTTGTTTTATACAGGACC
Source organism: Buchholzia appendiculata (assembly GCA_034694885.1). Lineage (NCBI taxonomy): Eukaryota > Metazoa > Annelida > Clitellata > Enchytraeida > Enchytraeidae > Buchholzia > Buchholzia appendiculata. The sequence continues at coordinate 2,673 of JAQFYQ010002891.1, forward strand.
TCAGCTCATAATTTTTTGCTGGTCAAGAATTAATAGACCTACTATCAGAAAAAGTCAGAAAAAGAAACGGAGCAGTGAAAAACTATTGTAAAAGTTATTTTATTTAATAAAGGCAGACAGTTTGTAACAACACAAAAACAAAACTGAGCAAGTTACACAAATTTTTTAATACCTATTTAAATCATGTATGATGGTGCAAACGAATGAATTCATCATACATTAATCGATTCAATAAATAATGAAGGAATAATGCTAGAAGTAAACTTCTCAAAAGCTCTTCCAATTATTTTTATTTCTTGTAACGAAATCAATTGATCTTTACGATTAAGCTACCCTAATTAAAGCTGCTCTAAAAGATGATAACTTATTTAGTGAAAAAATTGGTGTTTATCGTACAGACTTCAAAATCGCTGTAAATCATAATGATCCTTCAGAAGGTAATCTTAATGTGTAGAAAGTCATTATTAATTGCCGGTAACCTCATTACACAATTAAATCATTACACATTTTTAATTTCTGAGAATTTTGGGAAACATACACGACAAATCTGAGGCTCACTGAGTAAATGTTACGCAATAATAATTAATCAATAATTAATCAATCAATTAATTAATTAATTAATCAATAATTTGTAACGATGCTGATACCGATAATGATGAATGCATAATCATTCATCATCATCATTATAATAACAGGATTTTTAAACACTATAATAAATAAAATTCTATGTACAAGTCGCAAAGCAGAAATTATATAAAACTTGCGAAACCCTACAGAAATGTACACCAAACTAAGCAACTCAATTCAGCAGCAGTCAAAACCAAACTAATCACAACAAAGTTAAACAGAGAATCTTACTGTCTAAGCAACCAATACCGTAAACACTACAGATTATTATAAAGTACCAAATGGCCAACAAACATAAATGTAGTCTCAAAATTATAATCAGAAATATCTACGTGTAGAAAAGCGAGGAGGATATTGGCACGCAAACGAGTTAAGCAAAACCGTAGAGCAGATACGCTAGGTCAGAGAGAGAGAGAGAGAGAGAGAGACAGACAAGAAGAGAAAGAGACAATTTCTACCATGAACACCACTGGATCACCAACATCGGGATCACCGGATTTCAAGAACATAACGATCCTACTACCTTTACGTGTATATAACGTAGCATATGGTGGATAATGATTTTCTGGTATAAACTGCAATCCACCCGTCGATGGCTTAAGCAGCTGCTGCTGCGCTTGTCGACTGCCTGGAGCGTGCTGGTGCCTGTGGTAGCGGAAATGATGCCGTGGGCTAGTGGCAAAATTTTGTAAAGTAGAGGAGGTACGTGGTTCTGAAAGAAAACAAGCCACGTTCAGAGTTTCGCTTTGCTGCTTAGAATAACCAACATGAATAGCAACTATTTATTTTACTGGAGTCAAAACAAAAATACAACAGCAAAATTACACAACCAATCAAAACTGAACTCAGGTACTGTAACTAAACACAAAATTTCAAATCAACAACAGACATAGAAAATTATCAAGACCGACTGACTACAAATAGTAGTCATGGTAACTCGTTCGTTTCATAAAAACAAAATGCATACCAATTATGATACGAGTCTTACTACTGATATGGGTTATACAATATCAAAAAATTATCATAACAGAAAAGTTAAATACTTCCAATAAACGTTCAGGTTTTAACAAAAACAATCCTAAGTAATGCAATAAAAACTTTGTTTCATAATCATAAATTAAACCTAAACAGCTTACTATTACGCATGCCACTAGCTAATACTCATAAGACAAAATGGCACAGGTCAACTACTTCAGTTTAATAATTATAAATGTTTGTTAGACTTCAGGAGCAATTTACGACAATTTTTTACTTGCGACCACGACCGGAACCGGAAGTTTATGTAGAAACAGAGCAGAGCTACTTCTGTATTTCATGTTTAAATAATAATGAAAAGGACGAAATCAGATGGAAGTGATACGTACAAGTCAACCATTTTACCCAAGGGGCAGTGACAGGCGATTATGGATAAAATAAAATCAAGATAAAATTCTTAACTGTGATTGGCATTGCAGTAGTTTTACCCGTAGTGGTCAAGACGAGGAAACCTTGAACCGAGTCAAATTTTTTAGAATTTAAAAATTCTTCATATGATGCAGTCAACAATAAAATAATCTCAAGCTCAATAAAATAACCAGTTAAAAAAGAAGCAAAAATCTTAGTCGGTGGCAATAGGGTGATTGCGCAGGGAAAACATCTGTGCAAAACTTAATAAACTCCTTGATCTGCTATCAAATTTGAAATAAATCTAAACAAAAAGCGATATTCAATAAACCTCAAAACTGAAAGACTACACAATGCAACGTCCAAAAGTGAATAAATAAAAATATTAGTAACATAATAATATTATAATAAACACATATAATATAATATAATACAATAATAATACGAATAATAGTGAACAAATAGTGAACACATCCAATTCAGTGAATGAGCGAAACAAGCGCTTCACTGAATGACTAACTGAATGACCAACTGAATGACTAACTGAATGACTCACCGAATAACTAACCGAATAACTCAATGAATGACTAACAGAATGACTAACTGAATGACTTACTGAATGACTAGCTGAATGACTAATTAAATGACTAGCTGAATGACTCACCGAATGACTTACCGATAGATGCAGGTGAAGGCTGAAAATGAATCAGAGACTCCTACAACACATCATAAAGACAATTGTACAAATCTAGCAAAACAAATTTTACTTTGAAATATAGGTTTGATATATCATCATTCATCATCAACATTTGATGTCAAGGTTTCACTCATTCATCATCAACATTTGACGTCAAGGCTTCACCCGTTCACATCAACATTTGACGTCAGTTTTTCCTTGTCATGAAGGGTTAAACATGCATTACATCACGCACTACACACCTTGCTCTGTATACCAACAGACTACGATGCGAAAAGCATAGGCCGACGACAGACAATTTCATTTCAAGGGACCTAAAATTGTTGACGGCAAACCTAAAAATTTAGACGAGCGGGGAGGAGTGCACCCAAAAAATTCACTCTTTTACGTAGCGGTAACACGAAGTCCCTACAATTTCCTATCCAGAGAATTTAGGGAGATTGGACTGAATTTTTAGAACGAACGAGTAACGCCAGACACAGAACAAAATTCAGACACTTCGGGGCTAAGCCTCTCCCAAGCTCCTGATACCCGCCGCCTATGATGGCAACAAATATTAAACATTGCAAATATTAAACATGCAGCAGTTCAACTATCTGATGCGATGATCGATGAATCATGAATAGACATAGCAAATGTATTTATACTGTACAATAAATATATTTTTATGCTGCATGGCAACACCGGTTCACAGCTTGGAAAAGTTTTTCTTCAATTTGTTACTTACGGACAGATTGCATTAGACTGAATCAGAAGCTACGATCAATATTTTGCAGAAAGACTAGAGGTGTGCGGAGATACATAATTACACAAGCTTGTATTATAATTATAGATAAATTATGATAGTATTTGTGCACCAATGTACAGTACACAGACCGACCTGTAGGCTGAGATTGTAGTTGTGAATCTGATTGACATTGGGCGCAGAAGTGGATCGCTGCTCTATGTACGGTCTGTGTCTCGGCGGCCTTCTGTCGAAAATAGTCGGAGTGTAATCTATGCCTGCAGCCAGAGCCCTAAACAGCCACATCAGTAGATACAGCTTACACCACAAAACTCATTCAGTGTACAAACTGTAGATCAGTAGAGAGAGCGTCAACATGTCACTGCTTCTGTAAAAACAACAACTAAAAGCATACGAAAAAGATTCAAAATTAATAATAATGTCATATTCATATGATCTGCAGCTCAGGGTTTAATCACAATGAGCGACAAATGTGATTGCAAATAATTTCCTCCAATTTTTGGAGGAAAATTTGGTAAAGTCCAACCCACTTTAAACAACCCTAGTGCTAATGCTTATGGACAATTCCAGTCTAACAATTATAATGATGATGATGATGCCCTACGCATATGCCAAACTGTGCCATACTGATGATTCACAATATTCTCGGCACTTACTGCTTGGTTCGTTCACGTTTCTGATCTTCGACGTCGTTTGGAGCCGGTGGGCAGGTCGTCGAGCGATACATCGACGTCGCACAACGCTGATGCATTCGCACGTTGCACATCTGACACTTCATCCCCTGCATCATGACCTTGTTGCACTCGTGGCAGATTGCCAGAACAAAAAACGTCTTCCGCACCTAGAAGCAGTGATAATTATATAAATACAAATTAATCGCTATAAAATGAAATAAAAGGCTAATATCAGCAGACAATTAAGAATTTCCATTAGATCTCTTGATGTCGGTGGGATTTCAAATTTGACGCAATTTTTTCTACAAATTTGGGTTGAGTCAAAGTGAAACTAACTAAATGTGACCAGCTGACGACTACTTTATTTAATTCTATCTCCTCATTCCAATGCACAACTTCTCATCAGTCGCATATAACACATTAAATTGTACAACTTTACATCAGCTGTATAATACAAAACAAATGACTAATAATACCAAATACAGTTCAATTTCTTTTGCATATTCAGATTGACACTGTAATTAATTATACATCACTCTGAAGTGAGTCGAAAAGCTTTAGCAAGGCCTTTGTTATTACCAGACCATTCTACATTTACAACAGCATACAGGTACATACAGTAATACTAATGCAAGACATTCTGAATTAAACAAAAGCCAGTTTTTCAAGTTTATCAATACACTATAATACAACACAATGTAGTAAAAGTTTTCAACAAAAAAAACAATTACATGTTACCTACAAATATAACAGAATCCAGTTAAATAAGTTCACTTACAAAACTGTGCCCATTGCTGGGCGGCGTGACGTATGGAAAAGGACCAGAATCCTGGAAATCATTCAACTTTGAGACGTAGATCTCTTGACCAGCCAACAGTGACGAGTCAGTGTCCCAGTCAACTGGAGACCTACACACATACAGACACAACATCACATACCTAGACACAAACACACACACACATACAGACACAACATCACATCACATGTCAGACCCACAGACCTACACACAGACCCACACACAGACCTACAGACAGACCTACAGACAGACCTACACACAGACCTACACACAGACCCACACACAGACCTACACACAGACCCACACACAGACCCACACACAGACCTACATACAGATCTACACACAGACCCACACACAGACCCACACACAGACCTACACACAGACCTACAGACAGACCTACACACAGGCCTACACACAGACACACAACGTCACATGAACATACACAATTTATTGCATCTCTAGTAACTAAGTAGGGCTGTCATTTCATGTAACATATTACTTATGAATCATGATGCTGAATCATAACATCCGAGACAACAAAAAACAGTAATATTGTATGTATCTACTGTATGTATTGTATAGTATTATCAAGATATAACTTGATAGTCATTAAGAGATGTATTGACCACAGTCAGCTTTCAATCATCAACATCTTATGTTAGTTTCCTTGTCAGTACGGGTTAGGCATCTCCTTGTCAGCAAGGGTTAGGTATCTCCAATATCATTCAGTTTTCTCTCTCCACAAAGAGTAACCATAGTATGAGACGTATAACTCTTAGTAAATTGTTACATACAAAAAAGGGATGACCAGATAGCTCATTGGCAGCGTGCTCGCCTCGTAATCGTAAGACCGTGGGTTCGAATCCGAGCCGGGAGTATTGTCCGGTAACAAACTTGGGCAAGTTGTTCACGTCCCATTGCCTGTATGGGAAGGACCGTTGGCCGCCCACCCGTGCTCATCTGGCCTAGTGATCGGTGGTTAAAGTCATGCGTAGTAATACGTAAGACAAATAACCAACGCCAGGACCTGTCTTCGGACAGAGCACTATCATCACATACAAAAAAATAAAAGATCTACTGACTAATAGCTATATGCTCTAGATAGATGCTAAATAGAAAGCAGAAAGAATAAACTTCCAAACGTTGAGAATTATTGTTTTAATAGACTAAATACAACTTCCCCTATATGAGCAGAGTAGCTCAAATTTCAACATAATAAAAATACCAGTTGAACTATCTTGGAATCAATGTATCACATCGAGACAGACTGAACGGTAGAACAAAACGGATATACTTCAAATTTTGCTCAAAGATGAACAATGAGCCACAATTAGGATCACAGAATCTCCCCTGCAAGCCATCAAATGCACAATCCTTACTTATCTGTGTAGCTAAATTCAGCGCATGCGCCGACTTATCATTCAAGCCTGTGGAAACTTGACCACCAAAGTTGGTCTGTATGGTTGAACACAAAATACAAATAACATGAAAGCGTGTAGCTAGGTCTTACGCCTGCAAGGGATGCCTGACGATGCACTCCTCTGGTTTGAGATCACGACGCTGCATTCCCTTGGCCAGAGCGTTTCTCAACGTCAGACCAGGCTTCACTGGAATCTAACAGAAAAACAATACACAATAACAATATTATACTCACTGCACCCATTTTCAGCTAAGTACTGAAAGTCAGAGTTTGTATTCAAACAACCAGCAGTGAACATGCAAGAAAAGCTTGAATCCCAACTATTGTATTCATTTAAAATATAATATTGCTCAAAAAGTTGTACCGATATTGATAACAGAGATTAAAAGCTAAGAGATAACACAACAACTTATTTCACAGAAAAGAGACCTTTCACTGTGAAATAGAGCTACATCGACCAGTGATACAGAAAGTTTCTTTTATGTAGCATAAAGCAACGGCATACGTCATGAAGATGCAGTCATTATATCTTACAGCCAGGGTACCCTCCACAGTTCAATTTTCACTAAAGCCCCCAGCAAGGGGGATATAAGGTTTTGACAAAAATGATCGTTTTTTGCTTCATTTTTTGTGTGTCACTACCCTTTGCTCGACAAACAATTTTGTCGACACTCCCCAGATATGTTGTACACACCCCAGTTCAAAATTCCTGGGAAAAGTCTGTGCAGCACAATCCACGTGGTGGTAACGTTTGAACGAGTGGTGCAAACAGCATGGGACATTTTTATTACTGGGGCATTTTTACTACTGGGACATTTTAACTACTGGAACATTTTAACTACTGGAACAATAACACCGCGAGTCAACAAACATCAGAGATCTAAGACAAACTTTACTGTCTCCAAGCGTTTTTTTTTCTCAAGCTTAGTTTTTCTCTAAGGCGAAAGTTTTTCTCACTGGTGCCGGTATTTATTTCTCCATGCAATGATCCTGGTGCCATCGTTATTTCTCCTCAGGTTCTGACGAAAAGTCCAGCGGGCGTTGACCCTACGTTGCAGCACGATTAGCCTGCCAGGCGGTCAGTCAGTCCGGCCGCCAACAGCAATCAATAATCTCGAGAAGAAATCCATTGAAGATCATCCAGGCACGTGGAAAGCCTTTATCCAGGGGCGAGTCACGTCGACGCCAGTTCATTGATGCCTTGCACCAATAAGAAGCAGATTTGCGTACAGTACCGTCTATCCAGGGTGGGGCGGTGGGGGGAGGGTGGTGGTTATGTGTGGCCAGTACTAGGCCGGACAGCGTACTGGCCAGCCGCTGGAGGTCGTCATCAGTCAGATTAAACATTCAGCAGTACTGGCCCTTCAGCTTCCCATCGGGTCAGTATCAGCAGCAGCAGCCCGCCAGACACACACACACACACAGAGATTGCCTTTATTCAGTATGTACTGGGAGAGTAGGTCAGTCAGTACCGAGACCACACACGACGCACTCTCAATTCATGTCTTATATAATCCATCTACGATCTAGATCTTCATTGTTTATATTCAACGATAATTAAGATGCACAGGCTGTTACAAGTAAGTCAGACTGAGCGACAACGCCCGCCCTGGCTAGTTGTTGTTTATCATCTTGACCTGGGTTAGATTGCAAGTGATATCGAGGAGGTGTTTATACTATTGACCTAGATCAGCACGTGACGCCGCTAAAACTACGACTCAATATTCATCAAATTCTATGCATGGTTACTGCAATGCTGGACTGGGCTGCGCAGTTGAACTGAAACTTGTGGAGCTATCTGAACAGAACCTGTTCACGCTAACCATCGGACAGGAATCTGAACAAAATCCTTTAAATGAGTATAAAGTCCTACAGCCTTGCCATATATTAATTGCGTGGTTGTCATAATTTATAAACTGTTAACGTTAGCCGAATAGGAGTGACCGAATAGGTCAGTTGTTAGCGTTCACGCCTCGTAGTGAAGAGGTAGAGGGTTCGCCTCCCTGCAACGACTGATTATGTTCAGTAGCAAACCTGGGCAATACAAATTGTTAACACTCTAAATTGCATGTACGGGAAGGACCTTTGGCATCCCACCCGTGCTCATCTGACCTAGTGGATCGGTGGTTAAGTCATGCGTAGCAATACGTAAGACAAATAACCATCGCCAGGACCTGTCTTCGGACAGAGCACTATC
>JAQFYQ010002892.1:0-11211 GCA_034694885.1 Buchholzia appendiculata
TATTTGATTAATTGCATAGTTTATTATGATTATTAAAATAAAATTGGTTAATTATAATTAACTATGTGCGATTTATCACGCTTAAAAAATTAGTTGCGATTAACCGCGACTAAAAAATAAATTGCGATTAATCGCATTGCGAGTTATTTTTTTAATCGCGATTATTTTTTTAATCGCGTGATTACTTTTTAAAATCTCGATTAATTTTGTTAACTAAAGGGCAGCCCTAGTAATTTTTTTTTTTTTTTATTGAAATTATAAGCAGGTCCTTAACCAGAATTTCATTTCGAAGGACGTTCAACCAATGAAAATTATCTGACAAGTGGGGTGTCAACGACAAAATTTGCAATAGTTGGAGACAACTTTTTAAAGGTTGAACCCATAAATCTCCTATTAAATACTCTCCTGACTTGTTGCTGTGATGAGCAAGTGGTTATAGTATTTCTGATGATTCATGCTTTGATCAAATTATGTTTACTTGGATTAGTTTTTGCGCTCTCTTTATTAGCTGCAGGAATTTGCCTGCACGCAAATATGAAATTATCATACATTTCTATTATCTTTAAAATGATTATATTTAAAGTGTTGCAGAATGTTGACAAATTTAAGCACCTTTACTTTTACTGTGTTTTTGTGCTTAACTCTTATTGTTTCGATATGTAGCTGTTGCAAAATAATTTAATCCTTTCAATAAACATTCAAGCTGTCTATTGTATTTTTGTCCAGGTGGGCTATTGCATTGCAAATTTTCCGGATGTCCGCCGGTGAAAGTAGTCATGAATCGAGCGGAACGTGATGTCATATTTAAACGCTTCCAAGTTGAGTTCAATCTTGACGCGGCGCCTCAGTCTGAAGAAGTTATCAAATTGTTGACGGAGAAGATTTCTGGCGAGTACTACTGGCGTGACATGGCCAACGACATCATGAAACATGTTAGTCGCGTTTTGAATACGGATTGAACAGTTACTCAGCAGCATTAGCATTTAGTTTAAACGGGCGATCCTAATGATGACGATAATTATGATGATGATGATGATTATTGGTACTATTGTTTTTTTTATGTATTTTTTCATTTTTTGACAATGTGAAAAATGTTATAGGTAAAGTAATAATAGACAACCTAAGCCTAGTGCGCATTTGAACAAATTTCCGGTGTTTTGCTTGATATATATATCTTTAGATTTCATATATGTTGCTTCGATTTCCAAAGTCATCTAATTAAAAGTTATTTAAACAATTTTGTGAGCATATTGCAATTGCAATATCTATATTAGAATTGTAATGGATATGGCATTTGTGTAAAAGCAATGAATTGGAGATGAATGACGCTCACGGTGGAAAAGTGTACTTTAATTATTGTCGTGTTAGAGACGCGGTTTGCTATTACTGATTAAAAATATCGTACTTCTATGGTAGAATATTTGGAATGAACTTCACAACATAATTTATAACTGCATCATGTTGTAGATTCATCAGATATCTGTCGGCGACAGTTTGGAAAAGGAGTTGAACTTCGAAGATCCGGACAATTCCTTTCAGTCGGCGTCCGAAGCAGGATCCGACTACGAGTCTGTCCTGGATGAACGGGAAGGTGCATTCACACAGGTCAAGGTCGATTCAAAACTCAAGGTCAAACCGAGTTCACTCGTTCCTACCGGTAGTAAGACAGTCGTAGGTCGTGCGACCTCCGGACTCGCGTCAGACGTGATAACCGTTGAGGATGAGGGAGATGTAACGAGAAACGAACGGTTGACTGCTTCAGCTGTTGGTACACACGGAGGGAGGACCATAGCCGTACAACGCAATGAAACTAAAGGAGTTACCACGCTAAAGGGTATTGGTCTCACTCGGCATTCATTATTTCAATACAGATGCATTTATATAGCTTGTTCTTATTATTTGGTAATTTAGCTAATTACTTTTATTTCTATTATTTAATTAAAGCTTTTAATGTATTTGAATCTTGTGCAGAATAATTTCAAGTTAACTCATTGGCTTAATAATGCTAGAGCTGTGATTTAAGTTTTTTATAATTGGTGGTATTTTAGAATGACTAGCAAGTATTTTGTTTCAATATTTGTTTCATTATATAGCTTTAATTAAAATATCTTCCACGTGATGATTACATTATTTAATGTGATTTTTGTATTTGAACTTATCAAGATATTTCTGTTGATTGGTTAAAAATTCAGTTACGGCCTATTCTCGATTGTGACCGGAGCGAATGTCTATTATAAATCACGATCATAAACTCTATGTCTTGAGTGGTGCTTGCATGCTGTGTCATGCCAAATGATCGTGGACGTAGCACATTGCCATGCTCATTTTAGGTACCACGTGGCTATGTACAAGCCTACTGCTGTTTATTACCCATGTGTAGCTGTTCCACATTGTTGTGCATTGCTCTATAACTATGCAAATGCTTGGACAAGTGCACTGGCGCAATGTAAACGTAGAGCTTTGAGGCGAATATTTGTTGTCATTTTTAACGTTTTATTGCTTCTGTTATTTTAAAGTATGTTGTGTTTAGCATCTATGTTTCTGTTGTATACATTACAAATCTTTCTCTTGTTAGTTACACCGGTCATGAGCAATTCGGCTTCGAACGTCGCTTCCTCTAAGATCGTGAAGAAAATTGGCCCGCCGCCGCCCAAGGCGACTCGTGTAATGTACCAGCAGCCAGCGATGATTAGGCCTCATCCTTTTCCCAAGGTAGCTCCTCCTGGCATTTGTTCCAGTAGTTTCAGACCTCTGCTGCCTGCACCAGTCATGTCAGTGAGACCTGGACCCCAGGCGTCTGGTGGAGTGGGTGGGGGCTCCAAAGACGTTGCTCAGCAGCGGCAGCAGCCTGTTCTATCGAAGGTATGCAGACGTTAGTGCTTGGTGTGAAGGAACTGTGTGTAGTAGAGTATGCATGTTGCTTTATTCTAGGTTAATAAGTATTCAAAGTGTTTTTTATGCACAGTGTATTGTAAAAGTACACTGTTACCACTTTCTGAACTAATTTAATGCTTTAGTACATCAATTCGTTCACAAGTTAAATTGGACGCTAGTTCAGTGCTGTGATTTACTACTTGCATTCATTCATGGTGGAAAGATGAAACGGTTAGTAGCTACATATATTATTCGTCCAATAGTATGACTCTAAGTGTAATGTGCAGGTTGTTTGACCAATGGCATAACTTGTATTTGTTATGTTCAGGTTGTTCATCCAATAGCATGAATTATATGTGCTATGTGCAGATTGTCCGACCAATGGCATGACTGTATGTGCTATGTTCAGGTTGTCCGACCAATGGCATGACTTGTATTTGCTATGTTCAGGTTGTTCGACCAATGGCATGACTTGTATTTGCTATGTTCAGGTTGTTCGGCCAATGGCATGACTTGTATGTGCTATCTTCAGGTTGTTCGACCAATGGCATGACTGTATGTGCTATGTTCAGGTTGTTCGACCAATGGCATGACTTGTATGTGCTATGTTCAGGTTGTTCGACCAATGGCGTGGCTGCTGCAGGACATTGGAAGGAAGCTAGTCCGTCAGCACGTGTACAAGGATCTGATTGAGGTTCATCAGTCAAAGACTAGTGTCTCAAGCGATACAGAGGTTTGTCTTTTGGTTCAATCTGCAACAATACATAGATCCTTTTTTAATTAATAATGGTTAATGAACAGATATTGTTACCAATTATGATTGTAATCATCTTCATCATGTGTCATCTTCCTAAAGAAGGTTGACTACTATGGATTTCCATCTTTTTCTATCTTCAGCTGTTCTTTTCACTAGCTCATAAGTCGCTAGATGTGTCGACACTATGATATCGTCCGTCCACGTTAATCTTGGTCTTCCTGTGGCTCTTTTACCACACACTTTTTATGATTGTAATAGTAATAATATTAGATATTGTTATCAACGACTCATAATATTAATTACTACAGTTATTGCATTATCGTTGCTCTTTGATGAATAAGTCGTCTAGAGATGGGGTTTTGTTTAATAGTTAGTTATGAATAATACTTAAAGATTAACAGATAAAATGAAATAGACGAATCAGATAACCCTTCGTTTTTTTTTTAATAATAGCATTGCTCAAGTGCAAAACCTTGAGTGAAGACTTTGATTACTGACATACATGTAATGCAGCTGGTATGATTTCTTCCAGGATAAGGTGCAACTTGAGAAGTTACAGTCTGCGCACGACAGTCTTGCAAAACAGAATGAGCATCTTCACACCGTGCAGTCTATGAAGAAATGTCGTCGATGTAGTTTCATAGCGTCATCTCGCCAAGCGCTTGAGCTGCATCACGACGATGGAAATCAGAACTTCCTTAATGCGAGGTAACTTGTTATTTATCTTCACTGTGTAGAGCCGGATATTTTTCATGTCCGTTTCTGATGCGTACACGAGAGGGAGCTAGTATGCTGTAAAGTGGTCATCGCCTTTCAGATTTCCGAGTGAAGGAATCAATTGATGCATACAATACGATGAAAAATGTCGATGATGTCTGATCTTGCACAGAAATCGTGCTAGCTCGCTGGCTGTTTATAAGAGAAGTGCCCCCCACGTCTGTCTTGCAGGTAGTCTTCTGTCTTGAATGTGTAAATGTTGCTGTCGGCCACTACAATGGTCCATTGTTCACTGGCACAAGTTTTTATACTTTGTATTGTAGTTTTCCCTTTCAATGTAACATTCTAATCTATTGGAAAAGGTGAATGTTCTGGGATTTGCGCTTCTTAAAATACAACGTATCGTGCTCATCGGCCTAGTCGGTAGATGGTTAAGTCATGCGCGTAGTAATACGTAAGACAAATAGCCATCGCCAGGACCTGTCTTCGGACAGAGCACTATCATTATCATCAAAATACAACTACTACTACTTGCAGTCTTGTTTCTGATGCCATTTTTAAAACATTTTTAAACCTTTAAACACTTGACTGATATTTTACTTATCTGATCGTTTCTTGTTGTTTATAACAGTATAGCATTTTATTTTTAAACTGTTCAAACTTTGAAACTGTATAGCAGTTTATTTATGATAGTGATTCTTCGCTGGTACTGTTAAGATTGCGCTTGGTCTTCAGATCTTGTATGTTAACGTTATTTACCGCATCTATTTCTGGTATCAATTTCTGTCATATATTTTCCGTTGTTATGTGTCGCAGGTACGAGTGTTGCCTTTGCCCGTTTCAAGCGAAGGTTGTCACGCTCCTCGTCTCTCACATGTCGAAGCAGCACGGACGCACGGCTCACATCCAGGCCGGCTGTCTCTTCGTCTGTCCGTTCTGCCCGTTCGAGCATCGGCACAACACTAAGATGAAGATGACTCGTCACATCGAGTACTGCAGGAGTACCTTTGTGCTCGACAGAAATCTCGCTCCGTCCTCATTCGACTACAACATTCCCATCTTCGCTCCGGCGAAGCCAAAGCCAGTTGTGAAGCCGGCTGCTAAGTCGGCCGTCGCCGTCAGCATACCGTCTACGACGCAGGCGGCGACGACTACGACAGCAACAAGCAGTGTCGGGTCGAAAGTCGCGGTTACGGAGAGCAGCGATAAAGGCACGATTGTCATCAGTTCTCTAGCCCCGAAGCCTGCCACTAAGACAGCCATCTTGTCATGCGCCACGCCGGAAGTGGAGGAAGAAACGCTGGAGATGTGTGAAATCTGTGGAGCGTTCATGACTTCCAAGGCGTCGCTTCAGCGTCACTTTGCCATGGGACACAAAGTCGTCATCCCGTTGACGTACTTCAGCGCATCGGAGGAGCCGTGCATTTCCTGCGTAGAGTGCACGGAGAAGTTCTGGACGCCGATCGGACTAGCGGCTCACCAGAGGCGCATTCACGCAGGCGGCAATCGCACGACTGTCGACACGATTCGATGTGCCTGGTGCAACCGGACTCGAGTGTACGAGCCGCTTAGACATCTGCAGGCGCAGCATCGCATCTGCACGCTGGACATGTTCGTGCGCAGGTTCTGCTGCTTCTGCATGAAAGAACTCGATTCTGCTAGAGCGTTCGAAGATCACATGATCCTCTATCACTCGAACCTTTTCCCGACGCGTAAAAGCCTGATGAAATCGGTAATGGCCGGCTTGGAAAAGAATCAACGACTGAGTCACCTGTTGCTCCCGTCGCGCTCATCGACCGTGCTGAACACGATGATCGCACGGTGCAGAGAGGTGCAAGGTACGGCGTACGCAAAGACGAAGCTCATCGGCGTCAAGTCGGCGCAACTAGACTCTATGGAGTTCAAGACAAAGTTTCTCTGTCCTCTCTGCTCACAACTGTTCGACACGGTGCAGTGTGTGACGTCGCACTTTGTCGAAGTGCACAAGATGAAGTGCAGTCAGTGCAATCGACGGTTTTCCACGGCGGAGTTCCTGAGTCGTCACGAGTGCGAGGCGCACCCGGCGAGTGAGCACTCCTGTCAGATTTGCAATGACAAGGTTTGACTTCTGCTTTTCCTTTAGTTATCTCTGCATCAAGCTGCACTTTTCTTTCCTAGCATGAGTTAAATGTCACTGAAGTGTTTCTCTGTCAAATAAAATTTCCCTGCTAAAAAAATTTGAGTGTAAAACTTCACTAAAACGCTGCATTGCGTAATATTTTATTATTGGTAAGATGTTGCCCGGTATGCTTTTATTTAATGAATGGTGGTGACAGGGGAGCATGATTTGCTTGGAAGGGAGATTTGATAGAGTGGAAATTCTGCAGTGGGAAAAACCTTGCTGCGTTTCCCAACAGTAAGCTTATAGAGGCTGTAGACTTGCAGATATATTTAGTTAAGAGCTATTGCACATCGTACTTCATTCACTGGTGAATAATGGGATCTGTGTCTTTTTATGATTAAGTTTATTCATCACTAAATTAACATTGACACTATATATTTGTATAGCACGATATTTGTAGAGCGCTTCATAATTGCACAAGTTTGCTAGCTAGTGCTTAGATGTGATACTTGCGAGTTGTCGACATGGTGTGAGCAATGCATTGTTTACATGCCAGCATAGCACAATTTCAACTGTCTAAGTTTGTGCAACGAAACCAGCATTGTTGGTATTAAATTCGCAGAGAATTTTCATTAGTACAGTTATATTTATAGTTATATTTACAGTTATTAGTCCTCAGTGCTTATAGGTCTGTCCTTGGTGCTTATAGATCTGTCCTAAGTACTTATAGGTCTGTTCTAGGTGCTTATAGGTCTGTCCTAAGTGCTTATAGGTCTGTCCTAAGTGCTTGTAGGTCTGTCCTAAGTGCTTGGTAGAGGGTCTGTCATAAGTGTGTTGTAGATGGTCTGTCCTAATTGTAAGTGCTTGGTAGATGGTCTGTCCTAAGTGCTTGGTAGATGGTCTGTCCTAAGTGTGTGGTAAATGGCCTGTCTTGTTGTTCTCGTAGATCGGGCCTGGCATGGATTATGAGAAACACTTTGAGGAGAAGCATCTCAGAACGTGCTCAGTGAAAGTCACCAACATCTGCGGTGCAGAGAACAAGGAAAACACTTGCACCGCAAGTCAGAGTAAGTGATTCTTGCTCATAGTAAGTCATTCCTGCTCATAGTAAGTGATTCCTGAGTCAGAGTGATTCCTGGTTAGAGTAAGTGATTCCTGATTATAGTAAGTGATTCCTAGTCTATATAAGTCATTCCTGCTCATAGTAAGTGATTCCTGAGTCAGAGTAAGTGATTCCTGGTTAGAGTCATTTCTGCTCATTCCTGGTTAAGTCATTCCTGCTCATAGTAAGTGATTCCTGAGTCAGAGTAAGTGATTCCGGAGTCAGAGTAAGTGATTCCTGGCTAGAGTAAGTTATTCCTGGTTAGAGTAAGTGATTCTTGCTCAGAGTTAGTGAATCCTGATTCATAGTAAGTGATTCCTGTTCAGAGTAAGTGATTCCTAGTCATAGTAAGTGACTCATCAGAGTAAGTGATTCCATTGTCAGCCGTTACAGACATTGTAGGTTTTGGACTTGATTATATACTGTTATATTAAATACATTGTTGATTAAACAAAGAAGACGGGCAAGAACCCCCCAACCCCCCCTCCCACCCCCGGATACAGTAGGCTTTTTGCGATGCATTGATTGTTTTGTGCATGTCTGCGTAATGCAAGCCCAGTAATAGATGGCTGTATAATCTAATCTTCATGTTCTCAACAAGGTGAGTGGCGAGAAGTTGTCAGAAGTTGCGGCATCAGACTTTTGTTTCAAAATGTCATTGCATGTGCTCTTCCATTGGTAAATTACTTTTTCACTATGAAAGGAAACTTTGTGGTAACATCCAACCCCGTTTCAATAGGACTATATCAAGCTGGACGATATATGATTGATGATATATGTGATGTGATTTGTATAGAAATAAAGCTAAAGTGCTTGGGTATTTTCAGACATCAGATGCATTAGAGATGGCGACATGTACCTAGTTTCTAGCGATGTTCTTGATAACAAGGAAGATGACGGTGTTGAGGAGAGCAGCAAGAAGAACGTTCAGTCCATTGACACGCTTGTCGTGTCTGCTGTCGACAAGGATTGTTTAGAGATCGCACCGGCCGACAGGAGTTTGAAACAAGTTGATGATCCGGTTAGAAGTAGAGATGTCGGCCAGGATTGTACTGGAGATGATGACAAGGTCAATCGGTGCGTATCCGACTCGATGGATGTTGACAACGATAAAGATGGTACCGTACGTAGCCATTCTGATGCGAATAAGCCGCCGACTGATGTAGATGAGAAGCTGTCGGGTCGTCTTGCCGGTACTAACGAATGCAGTTCATATGTTGCAGAAGGAAATGCTGCCACTGATGAAAGTGTTGACAATAAGACTACTGAAGATGATGATGATATCATTGAGCCGCCTTGCAAACTACTGAAACTTTCATAGTACTTTTAAAAGTAGTTTATGATGACAATGTTGTGCGCTTTTGCACACAAGTCGTGCATGTTAGATAAGTCTTTGTTATGCATGATGATAAAAAACGTAAACTTGTTATGACTTTGTTCTTACTTGCGCTACTTTATCACTACTATTTGTGTGTGTCTTTATAAAAAATATTCAGCTTATTTGTACTGTTCAAATTAGGACGTCAAACTGAATACGCCATTAAGTGATAACTTTGAGATGTAGCCGTTGAGCAGCAACAGGCTACCTCTCAGCATCATCATCAGTTGGAACAAGGTACAAAATAGCAGCTGCTTTATGCCAGATTGAGCTTGTTTGTAAATTTGATGACACTGATAATAATTTTAATAATAATTGATAACATCATCACCATCAACCTTTTAAGTATACAATAGGGTGACACAAAAGTTCGCTAACCGTTTTCAAAATGATCTTATTAAAAAACTGTTCGATCAATTTTAATAATTTTTGACATGAACATAGAGGAGATGTGTAAAATATTTTCGTACAATTTTCAATGTATTATACTGAACGGTTCATTCGCACCATATTATCAAAGTCAATCAAGAGATTTTACTAAAAATTTGCTTTTTCAGCAAAAATAATTTTGATTATTTCTAGCCAAAACTGATTTTTTCGATATGATATATTTTACATGAATACTTTGCACATGGAGGTCTTCAAATAATTTCAATAATGTGCTTTATTGCTTTCTACATCTGAAATAATCTTATATTTCATCCGTTATAGAGATTACAAAGTTAGGATATCATTCTTAAATCTTAATTGACACTTTTCACGCTTAATGCAAACGGCATTTCAGATGGGCAACTGCCTTGGCTCTGGATCTCTGTGGATGTCGATTGTAAGATTACCCCAGGTATTGTAATGTGAAACAAATCAGGAGACTTAGTAGGTCGTTCTTTGGAACAATTGTAGAAAACTATCGTAATCATTCCAACTACCGTTTCATGATTGGCGCATAACGTCAAGCGCCATTCTGCTGAAATAGTCGGATGTTTGAAGCAGAAAAGTCGCTTTGATAAACAACAGTGCCATTATCGCTGACCTTTCCGATTTTAAAGGTATAGTCGATATCGTAATTAGAGCTAATTATCGTTCCTTTTGAAACTAATAATCATGATTTAATACATTCTAAGTAATTTTCCCCATTTCCAATAACGGAAGGACTAGCCTTCATCTCACTGCGACCCGTTGATCTTAACTTTCCTTCGACTACCACTCATTGCAACACTTGGAATGTGGATCATTTCTTTGGTAGAACAACTGCCTGAACTCGTTACACTTAAAAATCACTAAAATATTCGCCACTATGAACTCAGAAGCCCTCTAGCGATTGTTTCCATGGGGCAGAGTGAGCTTAGTTGCGCTCCGCCGCGCAAAGCCCATTTTGCATCTCGCGCGCGCCGCAGGCTCTAGATAATGACGTCATCAAGCTACAACTTTGAAAATTGGGTCAACATATTTCGCACACTTCCTTTACATACTGTCCAAATATTATAATAAAATATTGTGCCGTGTTTTAGCAAGGTCAATTTAAAAATGGTTAACGAACTTTTGTGTCACCCTATATTTGCCTTTGCAAGATGTCTGTGCCGAGTACAGGTATTCTTGAGGGCTCATTACGGCTGGATTTGTACGACCGTTGTTTGAAATTAATCAAGCATCTCGGGACAAAACAATTCTCTGAAATTTTGGCTGCAATAATGTAATTTTCAGAGCATAATATGCAAGTTTTGGAGAGCGTGAAGCAATTTCTAAGCAAGGGAGCAAATAATCTTTACTTCCAGATTTATTTTGGAAACAATATATTAAATAATTCCAAAGCTTCCATTTCATTTGCTAACAGATTACCGGTATTAAATAATTCCATAACTTCCATTTCATTTGCTAACAGATTTTATGTTGATGTATGTGTAGTACCGGAACTCATTATGATTATCAGCACAATTGTCCTTATCTTCCTGTAGCCAGTGCTTGCATTATATCGGCGATTTATATCTGGGGGGAGGGCTTTTTAGTTGTTTGCGACTACTGTAATAGCAAATTTCATAGCAACACCTGATAGCAAATGACAAAGTGGATGTACAGATAATATTGAATTATAATTTGAATATACGTATAGCATAGGGTGACCGTTAACATACATGACAAATTTTATTCTGGACTTTTCTGAGGTCCCACCCCTTAATATTGTTCGTTTTGCTATTAAAGTGAACTGTGGAAAATTTTAATA
The DNA here is from genome assembly GCA_034694885.1 of Buchholzia appendiculata. Classification (NCBI taxonomy): domain Eukaryota; kingdom Metazoa; phylum Annelida; class Clitellata; order Enchytraeida; family Enchytraeidae; genus Buchholzia; species Buchholzia appendiculata. Next base: position 11,148 of record JAQFYQ010002892.1, read on the forward strand.
AAATAGAATCATATTTAGAGGTTGCACACGACCGCTGAATATTGTACTACTATACCCTGCAGTA
>JAQFYQ010002893.1:0-11210 GCA_034694885.1 Buchholzia appendiculata
TGTGACGTCATTATTTAGGGGGGTCGCGAGGTGTGACAGATTGTGACAAGGGGGGAGGGGGGTCAAAAATGCTGAAAAATGTGTGACGTCATATTTGAATGACCCCTAATAAATATACTTTTGTGCTGTGTTGTTTATTCATTGGTATTTCATGCACAAAATTAAATTAAATCAATAATTTATGTTATAATTTGCATTGGAATGGAAGTTGATTTGTAAATTTTGATTTGTTGTAGAAGTTAACTGCGAAGGATCTGACCAAATTAACCTTCTTCAAGAATTCAAATGGTAAATGTAATCTTTGTTGTTTCAATAGTTTTTAATGTTCTGTAAAGATTTGTGTATAATTTCTTCTATTTTTGAGGTAATTGATTTGTTATGTGTCATTCTATTGAGTGATTGCATAATTAGTAATCTGTGCCAGTTTTCTGACTAAAAAGTTGTTGTAAATGGTAAGACTTCTTGTGTAATTGATATATGAAATTAAAAGATAAATAAATCTCATGGTAATTTTGACAATGTTTTAGTGTTAATATCTAGTTCTAATTTTTACCAATGAACAATTTTTATATTGTTATGTTGAGTAAAACAGTAGATGAAATTTAGTTAAGTTTATTATATTATGAAAAATATATCTTTTTGTTTTGATATAATGTAAATCCAAAATGTCATATGCGTAATTGCATAAACTTTTGCAGAAATTAATCAGAATTTTTGTGCAGAATTTGAGCAATTATATTCCAATTACTGGTTAAAAGACCTTTATTGTGATTCCAACCCACTGTAATTATCCCAAGTGCTAAGTGTGGACAATACCAGTCTGGACGACGATGATAATGACAAACTAGATATTTAATTTTGGAATCAACTGGACAGTGTGAAGCAGAGTGTTGGGAGTCTTGGTGTTTTACCAATGGTTGCATTTTGTTGTAAATATTGTAAGTTTATGTACGGTTATGTAACATATTGAATTTTAAAATTACCAGACGTTGCATTCGGTATGGATTTGCTCGTAATTGAAGAATATATTTGATTCTTGTCGTGCTTGTTGTTGTTTTTGTAGACAAATTTCACTGCCCCGTCACGTTCAAGGTTTTCAATGAAAACACTCACATCGTGGCAATCAAACCGTCCGGCAGTGTCCTTAGCTACGATGTAGGTTTTACATTTATTTAGTGTTAAACGAACAACTAAATGATGTTGGAGTGGCTACATGATCAGGTGGAACTGAATAACAACAACGCTATTAGATTTGACTATTGCCCTGATCTCTGTATGAATTGATGTGCATGGCTCTAACTTTAACAGGTGTATAAGAAAATAATTTAATCTGTAAATGTGCTCATTCATCTTTTTCAGAAAAATGAAACATGTTTATACAAACATTTCTACACATTTCTACCTTAGGCTATCTTGGTACAATTTTGAGCTGGTCCTGACTCCTTTGCGTGATTCAGTATTTCTGTACGCAATTATTCAGCTAAAATTCTGTAAGATTTCTTGTGTGAGAAATACATTTGTTAAGCGTCTCGGCTAGTTTTTCAAGAACAATGCACTAAATTACTACTTTCATCTACCAAAAACATTGGATGCAACAAAATGCAGAGTTTTTAATTTTGTGTTTTTGTTAGCAACATTTCTTTTGTGCGCTTGAAAGTGATCAGTTTGTTGCAAAATTCGTCCTGTACATAGGTAATATTAGTGCTGAGGTTTTTGCACGTTAATCATGGGTACAGATTTTCTTAATCATATCAGTTTGAGAAGGACGTTTAGCGCTTAAAGAGTGTCAGATTATATATTGTTAGGCAAGTTTTAAATTGTTGAGATTATTAGACTCTGTTTTGAAAAATTAGGGCCGTTTCACAGTGTTGTTGTAGTGCGAAGTAGCATGCAATGACTAACAGGAAGGCTATGTTTCTTAAATGTAAAACATTCGATCTTTAATATTGCTTTTTTCGTGTATTGTTATGTAGGCAGTCGAACGGTTGAACATTAAGCCTGGCTTTTGTGTGTGTGATTATGTAGGCAGTCGAACGGTTGAACATTGAGCCAGGGTTGTGTGTGTGATTATGTAGGCAGTCGAACGGTTGAACATTAAGCCCGGGTTCTGGAAGGATCTGATCACCGATGAACCATTTGTTAGAAGCGACATCATCACCATCCAGGATCCGTCAAATCTCGACAAGTTTAATCTCGCAAACTTTCATCACATTCGCAAAAATCTTCAAGTCGTCGACAAAGGTATTTAAAACCTGGATGTTGTTGCTGATATAAGTGTTTTTATTGCTAAAAATTTGAGGGGATTAGGTCAGTGAGGTGGTCCCTGTGGCAGAATATTATGAGAGGTGACTCAGTCGTGAACAACAACAAACCACATTTTATTAAATGCAAAAGCTTGCAGTATTTTTAATGATTCTTTCATAAGCTGTGCTTGCAGAATAAGTTTACTTGTATTCAGAAGGTATATATTTATGTTTCGTCTAAAGCTGCGGTCATCATCATTAATAATTTTTGCGATGGGCTAAAAATTTGATTTTTCATTAATTTTCTCTCTCTTTTATGTTGTGAATCGTTATGAATGTGCATTCTGATAAGTTAAATGACTATGTAGCTATGCAGTAGTAGTTGTAGTTCAAATATGTTGAAATCAAGCTGAAAATGTACTTATGTGATCAGTGTGCTCTTTCTCTTTTGACTAGTCAACGTCAATTAAATACAGTGCCACAATAAGTTCCCAAGTTTTATCAATCATTTTTTGTAAACTGCGAGGGCTGGAAAGTTTTATATCGCTCATCAATTTTCCAATTTAATACATACGTTACTCTTTTTTCACTACTCTCCATTGCTTCATGCATCATCATCATCATCATCATCATCTTAGCATATAGAGAAGAGAGTAATGGAGATATTGTCATCCTTTTGTCTATCATGCTTCCTGGCTCGTGTACAGGTCTCTGTTGGCATTCAATTCAAGTGCTATTGCGTGCTATATTTATTTAGATGAGGAAATTGCTCGAAAGGATCCACGTTACCATCTGAAAGCCGTTAATGCTGAGACGCAAGACATCCTCAATGAGCTCGACACCACGTACAAAGCGCCAGTGAGAGATTTCTTCTGCTTGAATAATTAGCTTTGGCTGTAGCTAGTGATAGGTTTGGCTATAGCTAGTAATAGTAATTGGCTGTTATTTTTTCTATTTGATCATTTTCAGAAAGTTGTTAGTTTGGTAATTTGCTAGTTGTTTATTTGATACTTCAGCGGTCGATAGCTTAGTCAGCTAAGCACTCGTCTGTCTCTTGTGCTAAAGGTCACGGGTTCACTCCCGGTGAATTTCCAGACATGAATGTGTGTTAATTATTGTGTGAAAGTGTATTATATGCTGAACTCTTCTGCCGAGACGTTTGTTGCTAAAGATTCTCTACACGTATAATATCATTTAAAATTGTTTGCTTATTGGAAGCAAGAAGTACTTCTGTAGTTGTTATCCATGCACATTTATGCCTTACACAAGCATTCATGCAGTACACAAGCATTCATGCAGTACACAAGCATTCATGCGGTACACAAACATTCATGCGGTACACAAGCATTCCTGCGGTACACAAGCATTCATGCGGTACACAAGCATTCATGCGGTACACAAGCATTCATGCGGTACACAAACATTCATGCGGTACACAAACATTCATGCGGTACACAAGGTTCACACTGTACGAGTGACGTGCTGTGTTCGTGCATGTGTGCAACTAGACTTGCCACAAGGGACGTGCCAGGAAGGGCATCCCACCCACCATGCAATCTTTGACGTGTTCAAATCTGAATTATTTATACCATCCTTTTATTGTTTAAAAAATGTATTGTTGATAGCAATGCTGCAATTAAATTCTACGAACATAGACCACGTTGGTTTAGTTTCTGTAAATCAACTTTAATGAGTTGATATTAACAAATTGATATTTGCTTAAAACTTTAAAACGTAATTATATGAAACTTTAGATAAAATGAAAAATCTGAATTACTGTTAGATTCACGATGCTTTAGTAATGCAAATGGGCACGGCTCGTGCGTTCTCTGTGAGTCAAGTCTCTGATGTTACTGTGTGTGTTTGTAGGAAAAGGCTGCTAGTTCTAAGGCAAAAGCAGATGCCATTAATTCGGTAATGTTTAAAGATCTAATCTTTCTCTTTCTTGAAGATTGATAATTATTTATGATGGTCGTTTTAAATAAATTGTCTTATATATGATATTGTTTACATTATTCATTTGAGCACAGCGGCGTCAATTTTCGTTAAAAATGTGGTCGGGACATAACAATGTTTGTCCTGACGAGCAGGGGGGGGGGGGGTGGCGACAAATTGTGTGTACACACATTATTTTGCACACATTTTTTGGACACTTTTTTACGAGCGGGGAGGGGGTGGAACATGTTCGGGACATGGACCAAATTGACAAATTCTGGTCTGGGCATTGTCCCAACCGCATCCAGACCATGTCAAAATCTGGCCGGGACATGTCCCGACCGTGATTGGCGCCTATGTTTGAACATATAATTAATGTGGTGAACTAAGGTCAGGATGTTTAGTCATACTCGGTATTTAGGCTAGAAATGGATAACTTTATGAGCTTTATGTATAGAGTTACAATCTAATAAATATAGAATCTTACATACAATATTCAGGTGTCTATGGAGATTATCAAATGTGATGACTCGTGGCAGTAAACTTGGAGTAATAGTTGACATTATACATGCAGAACGTGTAAGGAGAAATCATATTTGTTGAGATTGATATGCATTGCTCATTTTAGAAGTAGAATAAGGCAATTTATGTGTACAAATTATGTGCAAGCTATGTACATTGTACAAGTTATGTACAAGTATTTATTTTATGTTGCGTATTGAAGGATACGTCGAGTGCTTTTACATTGTTTGGTCAATGTTTGTTGGTAGGCGCATTACTCGACTGGCATGGTTGCAGCTTCCTTCACATCAACTGCTATGGACAGAGAGACGGAGCATGAAGCTGGTAATTATCACCTATTTCTTTTTCTATCCATCTTTGATTAACGGTCGCTAATTGCCGAATCTAATATAATGTGTACAATGCTTTATGTATAATCTAATTTATCAGAGTTTCAGATGTAGCTTTGCTTTAGTATGGACTAGTTAACTCTAGACAAGAATGCAACTTAATCAATTTAAAGTTATATTACCAATTCGTGTAGACTGATTTTTTTGCATCTGTATTTTGTGTCTTTGAAAATAAGAAAGGTACGTAAAAGGTTCAAATTTGTTGAAGCATTTATATAATTGTTTGAAGAATTTGTTCGCTAATTTCCTATACGTTGGCTGTTGTTTTAAATCCTCTTCTGTCGGTTAATATTTGTTTATCATATTGCGACCAGCCGAATTATAATGTGTACAATGCTTTGTGTGTAATCTGATTTATCAGAGTTTCAGAAGTCCACCGTTCTGTAATGTCATGTAGCTTTGTATTAGTATAGACTAGTTAAGTCTAGGCAAGAATGCAACCTCAAAAACACTTCTCTGACTGTATAGCAATTTATTTGTATATACTGTAGACTTAGCAATCCTGTTGATGTAACCTGTTGAAGGAAGTAATTCAATTCTTGCAAATCTGCCCACAAGGTTGTGTAACTGTCAGGCGCTTATTATATTATCTCAACTCTCTTTTGCTTAAAGCAAGTATTTGCTTTAAATATAGGCATACTTGTCACCGTACAGCAGGCCCATGCCAGAATTTCATTGTGGAGCGGTTTGAGCCCTTGAACCTCCCCTTTCTAAATATGATCCTTTTTCCTTATTATTATGGTCCTGTTGTGCAGTATTTTGACCAGATTTTATTAAAGTTTTTCTTGTCTGTAGTGAACGGGTGGTGACGATTATGCAATGTATTTAAATGTTAAATGATGTGTTTAAAGCGATTATCGACGAAGACCTTATTCGATACGAGAGAATCAAGAAGAAGGCTTATATTCGCATGAACACGACGCACGGCATGTTGAACTTTGAACTCCACTCGGACATGGTGAGTACCACACTGTCCACATTGATGATGATGATGATCATGATAGTGCTCTGTCCGAAGACAGGTCCTGGCAATGGTTATTTGTCTTACGTATTATTACGCACGACTTAACCACCGACCGACTAGGCCAGATGAGCACGGGTGGGTGGCCAAAGGTCCTTCCCGTACAGGCAATGTCCACATTATACTAGTATTATTGACTAGTATCAATAGTACTCATATCGCAGTACTGTGCATTGTCTGAGCAATTATTTTTAAAAGTCCTAAGTTATGTCATCAATTGAATTGTGGTTGGGCTATTTTTAACAACTCTTTGGCTGCCTTTCAATGTGGCAATTACGTTTATCCGTATCATTGGTGACGAAGATGTGTTTATTGCGTTCTCCATGGCAACGTTTTTGCAGCCTTTAGCGTTTTCTTGTCTGATCAGATCACACATATTCTTTTATTATTATTATTTTTTATTAATTGGCTTTTAAAATTTATACCTGATGTAGGTTTCATTAAATTAAATATATCTACATGACGATACATCAATGTGTAACTTGTAGATTTATGCGAATGTAAATGAAAACTGAATTAAAATAGTTTTCTTGCTTTATATTGTCGTGTTTGTCGTCCAGGTACCAAAGACTTGTGACAATTTTATTCAACTCTGCAAGTCGGGATATTACGACGGCACTATGTTTCATCGATCAATACGAAATTTTATGGTGAGATGTTTGTTTATATATAATTATATTATATGCAGTTTATGTTATAAAGTATATGGTATAAAAGCCTCAGAGAAATTTATTTGCAAGACATTCGCTTAAGTTTTTTTAAAATTATGAGATAACATTTTAATTTGAATACAGCATGTTTGTAGGTATTATTCTTATTTCAGTGCACTTAAGTTCCTGCTCGTTTGATTGGCATGAAAGCCACTGATAGCTGTTGATTAATTTCATTGTAATGAATTTTATTTATTTGTTCAAATAGTTTATGACATGCTACTTATTTTGAAAGTCAACTAGATCTGTAGAGCATTGAACATGTTGACACAGCAGTGGTCTTGTTTCTGTTTAATCCTTATGCGTGACGTGTAGAGTTACGAGACAGATGCGAATGTTGTGCACAGATCCAAGGCGGTGATCCAGATGGAACTGGATTAGGCGGTCAGTCTGTTTGGGGATCTCCGTTCAAGGACGAGTTCAAGCCCAACTTGACACATAGTGGGCGTGGGATTCTCAGTATGGCCAACTCGGGACCAAATACAAACAAATCCCAGTTGTAAGCTGATTCATCATAAATTTTATATCAACTTTCATGCACTTATGTAATGGTGAACTTTCATGCACTTATGTCAAAGTGAACCTTACCATTAAACAGTATTTCGATTAGATGGTATGAAAATTTGATACTAATGCCATTGAACAATGACATGTTACCATTAATTAGCTTCTAGCCATTTGACACTGTTCACATTATTTCATGTATTTCTTACATTTTTATTATTGCAATAATATTCTGTATGTGTTTTTCCTGATGTACGTCTTGCTGAATTCTTCGTAATCGTCTATTACCATCCACTCTGGAATTGTCCGTACTTAGCACTGGGACTAATTAAAAACAGTTGGTTGGACGTTACAAAAATATTTTCCTCCATATTCTGTGGGAAACATTAGAATTAGTCGGATAAAATAACTTGCATGTAATACTGCAGTGACTGCATTATGTCGCATTGTATTAATCGTTCGTCTCTTTCGTTTCGTGTTTAGCTTCGTGACGTACAGATCAGCGCGTCACCTTGACAACAAGCACACGGTGTTCGGCAGGTGATTAGTCATCGTCTCTTGATGTACTCCTATATGTTTGTCGTGTCTTTCCTATAGGTCTTCTTTGTTTTTATTTATTTTAAGACGAACGGGTTGGGAAGACGAACGGGTTGGGAAGACGAACGGGTTGGATGTGTTTCATTGACTATTTGCTGTGTATCTTGGCAAGATAGATATCGTACTCGATTACCGTTGTACTTGATTCTTGGACTAGTAAGTACACAAGTGTGAGCAGCATGTAAGTGGTTGACTGTGGGCTACGTGGCTTATTTTTTCTTCCTTAATGTTCCAACTGAATAATTAATTAGAGACTGCCGAACTTATTGTTCTGTATTATTATTAATATTATCTTTATAGCTTGTTTTCTTGTTGTATACAACAGCTTGATAAATTTTGAGTGTTTAACTGTTTGAAGACAGTGTAATAACATTCATGAATATTATCAGTAATTCATTCAGTGTAACATCATTCGCCAGTAGTGTCAGTAATTCGTTAAGAACTGAATAACCATTTAGGAAGATTGTACAATGTCATTTCATTTTAGATTTAATTTGTTAACTTTGTGTTATCATAACATTGTCGTAAACGCTTCATTGGTTTTGTTAATGTATGATTAGTGATTGTATGATTGGTTGATTTCAGAGTTGTTGGAGGTCTGGAGACTCTGGACAAGATAGAAGCTGTAGAGACAAAGTCTAAAGACCGGCCAAAGGTTGGCAGCACTTGTCGTGTTTTTTTCTACTACGATGTTACTTCTTGTACATTGGTACTTCTGTACTTTTGTATGTGATATATAACAAGTGCATGCTGTGTAAGATATTGTCTCTAGACATGGTGTGGAGAGTAGTGTACAGCACTGTGGTGTCTGACTTTACAACGGACTCGCCAGGTTCCTCCATGTGCCCAGCTGTAGCATCAGGAAGAGTATCTGGCTGTAAAATTTTGCTTCAATCAAAATCTACAATTTCATGTGCATATAGTCTGCAGAGTTAATCGCACTTTATATTAGCCTAGTGCACCCTATATTAGCCTAGTGCACTTTATATTAGCCTAGTGCACTGTACATTATCCTAGTGCACTTTATATTAGACTAATGTACTTTTTATTAGCCTAGTGCACTTTATATTAGCCTAGTGCACTTTATATTAGCCTAATGTACTTTATATTAGCCTAATGCTAGTTGTAGATTCTTCCAGTCGGGAAGATAGATGATGAAATTAGAGCCTCTCTTGGTGGCTACTGCTGATGTAGTTACTTACTAATAGAGCTATTGGGTCTGAATCGATAAATAATGTGTGACATTGTATATAAATGAAATATGACAAGTGTTATACAGAGTTGTTAACTGTTGACCTGTTATTAATCATTAATCGTTAATATCTGTATTGTCTGTTTACTTGTTGTTGTAGGAGAATATTGTTATCATCAACTGCCAAGTGTTTGTTAATCCGTATGACGAAGCCGATGAACTGGTAAGCTTGTGCTGTGGAACTCGATGTTGGCTTCTGTATTGGCACTGTTAAAATACGAAAAATATTCGAGTTGTAACGTTGTTAATGTCATAAAACGCTTATATTTAGCAACTAATTATGATTTTACTTACATCAAATAACGAAAATTATAGGAGATACCTACCACATCATTGTTTTTCCATGAGAAATTTCAAGACAACTGTGTTGGATGAATGGCAAGACACCTCGACGTGTAAAACAGGGGTAAGGTTCTAATGCTGCAGCCTGATCGGTGGTAACATTTGTCCAGGTGGAACCGGCCTCGATACTAAGCTGCAGCAACTTGTCTTTGTCAACCTCTAGCATGACTAGATGCTGCCTGCAAAAGCTTTAGTGATTTAATGCTGTAAGCCCTCAGACCCGAGGTTCCCCCTGAATGGGATCTCTCATTCAGGAGGAAAACAAACGAGTCATCGTTCACACTTTCAAGGTGCTGGGTAACCCTTCCGATACATTTCTATGATTGGTTGAAATTAATAACAACAAAGTTCTGCAGTAGTTATTGTGTAATAAATGTTGCATAGTTCAGAATGTATTTAATGAATGTATGTGCTGTAGTTGAAAACGGAAAGAAAGGAAGCTCTAGAGAAACAGAGATTAGAAACTGAAGCACTGAAGCCGAAAAAGAAAGCCGTTGCCTCCGCCGAGCCGATAGTGTACAAGAGTGGCATTGGGAAATTTGTCAACACAGCCAGCCTGTTAGTAATATTTCATCTTGAAACCTTTTGGGTTATTATTGCATGCCTTTCCTGTATTGATATGCTAATATTTATCTTGTTCGAAAAATACTAATTTACAGTTAATATATTTATGTCTTTGTGAGCTTTTTAATTTCTGGCAAATTTATGTGCTGTTCAATATCTTGGTGCTAGGACAAATGTCCGGAAGCAAGTATCCTGAATGTATTTCTTAAGTAATCATAGACATTTTTAATCATCATTTATTGTATGGGCAGAAGTTAGTGTCATAATTGCTGTTGATTGTTCAGTGTTCTGGCTGACGGTGCTTAATATAATAATGATGTTATCTTCAGGATACAGATGGATTAAATTAATGAATTAGATTACTTTCAATAAACATGTAATTTGTCATATTTTTAAAGTGCTTATACTTCACTTTATGGAGTCGATGTTTGAAGCTATACAGGCAGATTTGTTAATGATATGCTCGTAGTTTAATTAGGATCTGTGCACAGCTGACAAGATGTGATATGTGTGCGCACAGCTGATAAGGCGTGATGTTTGTGCACAGCTGATAAGGCATTATGTGTGTGCACAGCTGATAAGACGTGATGTGCAGTGCACAGCTGATAAGATGTGATGTGTTTGTTTAGAAAACGTATTGCCGACAGTGCCGATGATGTGACAACAGGTGAACGCAAGAAAAAGAAAACAGCAACGTCGGAACTGACAAATTTTAACTCTTGGACATAAAGAGAGAGACCGTACAATGCAAAATTATTATAAGCGAACGTCGTGATGTTATTTTCATTATGACAATAGCGTATAATACTCTTGACAGTATATTCCAGTAAGAGTAAGATTTCTAGTATAGCATTGCATATTGTATTAAGTATTGATATACTGTATTGAAGAGCGAAGATGTATATAAGTTATTGAAGAGGAACAATGAGATTGATCTCAATCTGTTTGCTTGATATGATTCAGAATAGAAATTTGTTACGATCCAATAATAATATTTACAATAGGCCAAGAGAACGGACATTATATCATGATCATGAGCTACTGGAAGGACCTCTGGCCGCCCACCCGTGCTCATCTGGCCTAGTCGGTCGGTGGTTAAGTCATGCGTAGTAATACGTAAGACAAATAACC
>JAQFYQ010002894.1:0-11209 GCA_034694885.1 Buchholzia appendiculata
ATAAAAAAAAATAATCATCATCATAATCATCATCATCATAATCATCATCATCATCATCATCATCATCAGCAGCAGCATCATCATCATCCTCATCATCATCATCATCATCATCATCATCATCATCACGATCATCATCATCAGAGTGTATATGAACTGTAGAGGTTCCAATTGTCGTTCTTTTCCTCAGTGCACGGTTGTGCCTAACATTATGTTATGATAACCAGCAGGTCTGACGCCTAAAGGTACTCAACCTTCCATGTTGCTCACTAGTTTTGCCGTCTACAGGGAGACGCCACACATCCTTATCACCATTCTGTTCTTCTTTCCCTGCAACCTTTTGCAAATTCCCCACATTGACAGGTCAGATTTAATAGCTAAAGCCAATGCACACACTAGATAAATTTTCTCTTTCACATTTTGCAATATGATATGCTGCTTATGATGACGAAAAATATATCAACGATGAAGGCGATGACGATGACAACTATTGTGACATTTGAAAGGTATTTTGGGAGATTATATACGCATATACTTTATACAAATATACACATAATCGCGACTACGGTTTTTGAAATTTATTTGTCGTTTTGGTGTATAGTAATAGATATAAAAAAACAATCAATTTACTGAAAACGCGGATGTAAAAGCGGCTTTTAGACAAATCAATGCAAATCATGCCACAACTTTACAAATTTTGCTTGTGTACGAAATTTGACAGTAAAAAATGCTAGGCCTGCATCGCATTTGTTTCAGAGAGAAATCGAGTTGAATAATATATGGATTACTTATTACCGTCTTTATATGTCAGATACATTATATGCAGAACTAGAAAGCATGGATTGTCAATGTAATCGAGTTCTGAACCTCAGCATCTCACAAATCTTACATTTAACCTCACAACCTACATAGTCTTTGTTAGTACGTTGCATCGTGACGGAAAATGGCTGCCAGAACAAAGGCTATGAGTACTGTGGTGAAATCTAGTGCGGTAGCAAAGCGTTGAGCTGAAGAGACGACTCCGAATCCGACTTGTTCGAAGGGGTCGACACTGGGTGGAGGGGTGGACACGGAGATACTGTGTGCCTGGACGAAGCGTGTCGTGATGCCTCCACAGTCTGGAAGCGTCTGCATGAATGCCTCTTCCCTGAAACTTCTGACGCCTATAGCCACAAATTCTGGATTATCAAATCCCGGTATATCACGAAACTCGGGAATAAAGAAGGGATTTGTAACCATGGTGGTGGCTGTTACTTGGATCGTAGCCCGCCGGTAGTCCGAGTTGTTGTTGTATGGGTTGCAGGGGATTTCAGGACCGAGGGCGAAGTAGTAGGCATCCGGCTCATTAGAGACTAGGTAATAGTACACGCCGTTGGCGCCCATGAAGCCACCTGGAAAGTTTGACTCCAGGAAAGTGGTTTTTGCCTTTGCTGCAGATTTGGCTCTCAGAGCTGAAAATCATCAAACAATAATATATCAAATGAAATTTAAATAGAATTAATTGATAATCTGCATCTTTAGCTTCTAAGGGAGCAGAGTGAACTTCTAATTGAGCTTGTAACAGTTATAAGAGATTTTACTTTAATATGACAAACTTTCATTTTGTGCATACAATTATTATCAACATTATTGCCTCTGCAATCGGGAAATTTTTGGCTTCCGAGTTTTTCATTCCTTTCTACCTTCTGCTCTTATTGTTATGTTTCGAATACCTTTCTTTTAATTTAACTAGGATGCTAATTCTTGGTCGGCCATGTTATTTCGTCCCAGACATGCTACCCATACATCTCGAAGCAATCGTCATCCATGTGACTTATTATCAATCCAGTTCTTGATCCTCCTTACCATTAGAGTTCGTGAATTCCTACTAAGACGAGGAAGACAGTTCATACAATTTGATCTTGTTTCGGCACTGACTTCGGTCTGTGAGGTGGGACGCAGATTGATTCATTTACTATCACTCACGTGCATATGATGCCACCTGGAAAATTGAGTTTTCGATTTTACCTCGTTTCCAAACAAGACAATCAAACGAATGTCAATTTTGTATTTAAATTAATTCTCACGGCTACAATTTAGCGCCTGCAGCATGAAGTTTTTGAAGTATCAAAATTTGCTTTCCAGATTATATGACTTGAAAATACGCTTGAGGTTTTATTGTGCTATTATTCTATTAAAAAAACAATGTAGACCTAAATGTAATGAAGTTTTGGGGGAACTGCCATGGAGATTGGTAGTTTAGAAAGTACACTTTGTGGCTTTCGACTCCTAAAAGTGCACAAAATATCATTAGGGCCCATTGGAGATCCGATTAAAAAATCTTGAAAAGGTTTCAAAATCGCTTCTAGACAAAGCAGGCCACCGAAATTACTCAATGTGACGAAATCTACATATTTTACACCCGCGTGAAGAAATGTTGCTAAAAAATTGCTCAGGCTTTACAACCCTAAGATGACTTCCGCTGGTGGTAGAAACGACGGTGATTGACGATGAAAGATGTTTTTAAGTCAATCGCTTAGTATTTATGATTTGCGAAGAGGCAATGGGCCTAGCCTAACTGTCACAAACAATCCTTTCAGATCAAATGAGTATACTAGTATTTATTGCAAGAATACCTTTTCGGTACATGAAGGTTATTTTGAGGACTTACAAGGAAGGAGCCCAAGGAGAAGACCAAGGAGAAGACCGAGCAGTAGAAGTCCAAGAAGAGCTCCGAGGACCGCAGCGCAGCATTTCTGTTTACAACACACAACTCACAATTGACAATAGTTTGGAAAAAAACTATTTTCTTAACAAATGAATAAATAAAATTTGTCGACTAACGTATTTATTACGTTTCATCGTAATAGTGCATGTTCCTGTAATCCTGTTGTAAAGAGGCACATTTCCGCACTTTAGAGAACGCATCACAATCCATCATTTTCTTCAAATTAAAGAGATTTTATTTCACATCTTTAGTAACCATTGTCAAAAACACAGCTTGGATCCTACAGTTCACGCTAACTTCACGGATCGTGTTACTTTACCATTCACCAACTAAGTTTATACATCGTTTAGCTGTTGCTTTCAAAAACTTCACATCCCCGTTACTTTGTTCAGTACTCATTTTATAGTTCATAACATTCTTATTGACACTGACAAATTGTGTCAATAACGCCAACACGATTTTCAATTGAAACTATTTTAGACCATTTCGACTTAATAGCTTTCATATCCTCTAAACATTTCCATCCTTAGAATAGTACTGTTCTATGAAATATATGGATTCTGATGGCAAATTAATGTCGTATATTAGCTAAAATACTAATCTGATATTGACATGAAATCCATGCGCTTAAAGGTAGGAGTTCTAGTCATATTAGTCAGTAACCATATTTAGCACATTTTCATATTGACTAACAAAATAATCCGTCTTATCCCTTATAGTCTTTTGTATCGTTGCATCCCTTCTTCAGTATTATCTATTTATAACCTGGGCATCGATTAAAAAATCCAACTTAATGTAACAGACTTATTTTAGAAGTCCTTCGCCCACTAAAAGTTTCATCTGATCACTTTGATAAACCTCCATATTCTTCTACCAACTTTTTATGCCCTGGTGACAATGATTGATAGGACGACGATGACTATAATCGTAACGGCAGATAACGATGACAATAATGCTGATGATATCGAAGTCAGTAATGCTAAGACGCTCGTAACAATTCTAGCATTGTTGACGATTTCTTTAAGGATGTCAACATTGTTGACGCTGACGTTAATGACTCTGACTCACCGTTCCTCCCAGACATCCTGCCGCTGACTGACCAGTCACCAAGCTCTTACTGGACGAGTAAGGATTGACGGCGCTGTATCCCTCACTCATGTTTGCTTTGGTAACCGTCGTCGCCGAGTAATCCTGGTAGGCAGCCTCGTTGCTCAAGTTCATCTTTGCAGCGCCACCCTCGCTGTATCCCAGAGTCTTGGTGACCGTAGTGGTTGAGCTGTTGTAGCCGGCGCCCCCGAGGTTCGCCTGGTATCCTGCCCCTCCGCCGCTGTAGTCGATGACCTCAGTGTAACTGCTGCTGTTGTGTCCAGCATCATAATTCATCGGGGCGGCGATATATTCCTCTACCACTGTCGTAGTCGTCTGATTGGCTGCTTGCATCACTGGAGGCGGTGCTGCAATTATCGTTGTTTTGGTTACGGTCGATTCGTTCATTGCCTGTGCAACTTGAAGCGGAGGTGGAGTGACCTTGATGACCTCAACAACCTTTTTCGCCTCAACGACAGGAGGCGGGACTTCATATTCGTATATCGTTGTCTTGGTGGTAGTTGTTGCACCTCCTGACGATATCTTAGCTGCCTTGCTCACAGGGGGCGGAGCCTCGTAGGTAACTGCTCGCTTGGTAGTGACCACTGATGAGGAACTCTGAGCTGCTGCTGCGGCTGATTCCGGCTCTACCGCCTCGTACAGGTATGTTTTGGTCATCTGTCTCTTGAGTTGCCTGGGTGATTGATCGACCACATACACCTTGCGTGATGACATTGGGTAGTCATTCTCGTACACTAGTTCTTCGTCGTATCTATTTGATCGAGTCTGGTACATCGTGTCGACCAGGGGTAGGCTGTAAGCGTACTCGGGATGATCGTACTCTCCATACGCTGTCCTGGCCACAATTGAGTTCCCATACGCGTCGTACTCTCCTCTGATGATCCCGTGTCTCTGTTCCAGATGGTTCCTCAGACTGTCCCAGCGCTTGTGAGTGATGCCACAAACCTCACACGTGTGATTCGAGTGAGGACTGTCGTACTGGTCCCTCACGATCCCATGCTTCTCCAGTAAGTGAGTTCTCATCGTGTCCCACTTTCGGTGTGTCACTCCACAGATCTCGCAAGACACTCCTGGGTTCTCACGGATCAGTCCGTGCTTGTCCAGGTAATGTCGTCTCAGTGCATCCCAACGTGTGTGCTTGATCCCACAGATGTCACAGGTCAAGTCGGGGTCACCCCGGCCTGGGGATACGGCACGTGCTGGTGAGGTTGTGCGGCCTGTGCGGGGGGAGGCGTTGCGGTCAACAAGGACGAGTTTGGCTTTCACGTGGTTCTGTGCTGGAGGTCGCCAGTAACTATTCGGCCAGTTATTACTTCCGTTTGACATCGGCATTTTGCAGGTTCAACAGTTGTATCGGATGTCTGAAATAAATTGCACAAAATATTATTTTAATAAAAAATACTATACAAATCACTATTTATTAACATGCGTAATTGCGTATTGTAATAAAAAATGGTTCAGCAGTTTCAGTAGTTTATCGCTGGTGACATCGCTGATGTTTTCAAATACTCGTCAATTATTCTCTGCTCAGCTCAATTACTAACTGAATGTCATTTGTAGAACCAATGTACGGATTGATTTCTTCATGTCCTCATATAGCATCAGCGCATACAGAACAACTCGCTTTCACTTTGAAGGGTGCCAGGCATACCGCGCTGGACATCACTATTGTTCGAAGTACACTTCACTGCTTCTCATAGGGTAAATATATTATTCGCGACTGATTGAGTCTCATGTATTATTACTACATGTAGATCTCTGTATCATCAGTGCTTCCAAGTCAGCCTTGCAACTATTCAACTAACCAATTTTGAATCTAACGAACAGCTTCGACCGTTGTACTAATACGGGGGTTGATGACCATTATTTTAGCAGGCTCAGTTTTTATTGAGGAATTGCTTGATGCGAATGAATGACGGAAAGAGAAAAGAAAATCTCAGAATAAAATGGAATAATGTAAAGGAAGTATAGTCGGATAAATATATGATGGACTAGACGAGCGAGAAACAATGAGACAATTTGATGATAAGTAACTAAAGGAAGCTAGTGTGAAACAATCAGACCGATTGTTTCACATTAGCTTCAATTAAACAGCACTAGCTTCAATTAAATTCAACAGCAGTGACAATTAAAGAGAAGTAATAGCAGGTGATAATGGCAGTTGGCAGTGCGGAATTTTGATGGCACTTGGATGTCTGAAAATGTAGTATAAAATCAGATGTGTGAAAGATGAGGGAGACTAACGGGTGGCAAATTGCGACAAATTGTTGACGAACAGAAACTTTGTCGCAGAAATCTCTGGAAGAAATGTAGTTGCAAAGTTGCGTGTAGTAACTGAACGATCGTTGTGATAGAAATGTAACTGAAGTATCGCGGGCTCAAGTTGGGTAGCTTTGAAAGACGTAAGGGAACAGTAAACTCGTGTCTACTCTTTATCGTTTTTGTTGTTCCATTCCTCGATTGTTGACAATTCTACAGCTTCTATTCGAGACTAAACTATGGGCAACTGTCGGTTCTACAAAGCAACCCAGACTTTACCTCTCTAAATTCAAACCAACAATAACATTCCAGACTAATAGACAACTTTGATTATTCCAGTCTAAGTAAAGAACGTAGCCTACTTTAAGTATTTTTTGTTGAAAGCCGTCTACGTTATAGATTGTTACTTCATTATTTTGAGCTATAAACATTCAGGAATCTCTAGAGACGCAACGTGTTACCAGCAGATTCATACTTTATGTTAATAGAACCATTCCAAGGCTGGCAGGAAACTCGGTGAATGCACGGATCCATGCACATTGAAATCAAATTGCCCCAGTAAGCTCGCCATATTGTTAACGTTAGATTATCATTATTTGAGTAAACTCCAGGCTTAGAGTATCTATATTTTATTGCACCGTCAATGTTAAAGTACATAACAGTAGTCTCTGTTGCAGTCCAGCGTGGGAATACTGCGGCTGCTCGACTAAGCCTGCCAGCGAGTGTCATAGCCGCAGACGACACCTAACTTGTTTTTTTTGTTGCTCGTATTGCTCAGTAGGCCTATTTACTGTATGTCTTCATTATATATATTGTAGTAACATTTGCTTAGTTGAGAATTTTGTTCCTTCATCTGTGTCGTACACTCTTTTTGTTGACTGTTTTGTTTCAATTGACTCAGCCATCTATAGACTCTTAAAGTCTGATACCTTGCTCTTCATACCTTGCTATTATTTCACTGTTTGGTTGTTTAATAAAAGAGAATTGTACCAAACAGTAGCGTATTCTTTCTTTCACTGAAATCAATTTAGTTTATTGACTTATATTTGACTTGGCAAACAACATTAGATTAGCAGTTATAAGCATTTCGTGAAATGTCCAAATGAAAGTGCATATACATTCGATAAACTCAGCAAATTTACAGGCTATTGCGATCATATTAATTTACTATTTGAAACTGTTTCTGCAACTAGCGCTTCCAATACTGATAAGCTAAGTTCCACACACCGCTATGACGGCGCTATCGGCAGTGCACCTAGTGGGAGGTGATTTACTGTTTCTAATGTTATTTTAATTGATTTGTCAAGTAATAAATTTAGCTGGTCCATACATTATAATTACAGTTGTATCATCCGCCATCAGGAAGTTAGACAATGCCTAGAAAACTGCCCCCCCTCTTCATGATCCGTTCTATTTCCAGGTCTGAGCGCTGTTAAACCAAGTACCCCAACAACACGTCACACTCAATATATTTTTGAGGCGGCGAGAGTAAATGTCCAGCTTAAAAAGTCCACTCATCCAAGTCAGTGGGAAAACCAAATCTTTGCTCTTGCATTAGACAGCAGATATTTCGCAAATGTTTTCCTGGATGGAAATCGTTAGTGAGACTACGGATACGGGCTACGGAGATGCTGAGTCTAATGCGCATTTCCAAGATTGCAATTATTGATCGTTATTACTATTTTATGCTTGGACAACCGTAGAATGGTGTCATCTTAAATTTGACAACCTACCGCAAATGTTATCGCGTGAATTGACTACCTTGCCATTAATTAAGAGTGAGTTTTGCTGGATTACTTTAGATAAGTCGGAGTGAAACTAGTAATCCGTTACGTGGCTATCGCCGTCCACTGTTTGACCAGAATACACAAAAATCTAATCAATCGAATCACAAGACCGTTTCCGGCGTACTACAGTCTACTTATTATACTATATTACTTTGAACAGAGTGGATGATGCATTGGACTTGTATTGTAGTTGATAACAAACTAACGTTTGCCAAGCACATTTCAAAAATTGTATCAAAAGCTAAGCAGTGGTTGTTTCTCCTTTTCGATCATTTGTTACGAGGAATCGAAGGTGTCTTTTGCAGGGCTAGAAATCGTTTATCCTGCCTACCGTGCTGTATTGTTCACCTATCTGGTCGCCTCTTACTGTTAATGATATTAAAGCTGTGGAATCGGTTCAAAGCGTCTCCCAGATATGGAGACTTTAAGCTACGCGGAGCGTTGTAGCAAGCTCAAACTGACCTTGCTAGAACTGAGAACGTGCTGATTTACTTCTATGTTCCAAATTCTTCATGGTTATGTTGTGGGTTCCCCCCTGAGAGATACGGGCTACAGTTGAGACCTAACTCATCTAAAACTCGTGGTCATGCTCTCAAATTGTACACCACTCATTCATGCGTCACTTCAAGATCAAAATTCGTTGAGAATAGAATAGTCAAACCCTGGAATTTTCTGCCAAAGAGTGTGGCTCTTGCCACCAATATGAAGTGTTTCAAACGTCGTGTTAGAAAATTTAAATTGACTTAATTTATTTAATGTTTTACCCATTGAAACACAACATATTTGCAGTTGTTAACTAATGTGTTTTATCGTGTTTCTAATGTTTTATTCTGTTTTAAATACATGAATTGTGCGAAATGTTCTCGGGGTCAGATATTATTTTGATATGTAATTGTATGCATGATATTTAATTGTACGATTGTTGTGTTGCATTGTATGGATACGTGGCTGCCAAGGAGCGTTGTCAGTGCTTGTGCTGACGCTTCTTTTTGACATTTATGAATGGTTTATGCACATAAGTATTGATTTATTGTCAAATAAAGATTTACAATTACGATTACAATTACTGGTGAGCCTAAGAAAGATGTACGCTGCTATCACAGAAGGGACAACTATATCTGATGCCATATAGCATAAACAAGTTTTCCACTTACCAAATCACAATAAAACATGACATTTGCAATTATTGTAACTAAAAATATAGATGCAAGGTACGCTGCAAGATTAACAGATTGTGTCGGTTTGGTGCAGTAGAAGATTATTTGATAGAAATAAACAGTATTTATTCCATATATTTGCATTAGAACGTTGAAACTAGCTTGTTTTGTTACATTAAGATCTACCTCCTTTCAGTTGCCAAAAAATTGAACACAGCTGTTTAGTCGACCTTGCTAACATATTTACTCATCGATTAAATACTTCTATGTTTACGTTTAGTGTATATTTATTTGTGTTATTCTATAATTGTTGCAATCTTGTCAAAAAGAACTCACGTCAAAAATGTCCTGAGCTACAGCTAAATCCTGAAGAAATTAGTTGCGACTCTCAGAAGTCGTTGCTCTGAAGAAGCGTTCTTTAATCAGGTCTCTCATAGAATCGGTCACCATTCAGAACATTTGCCCGCACTAACACACACAATTCAGATAGACGCAGCCTAGTAATTTGTGCCTGGTAGAAAATTGCGCGACTTCTGGCACGTAACCGGGAGCAATGAAGAAAACTTTGGACAAAGCTTGACGACATCAAATATTATGATGGAGATCGGTTCGTTGTCAACTGTAATTGATACGAGTAAACAAATGCATTTCTATTCGAAAACCGAATTGTCAGTGTTATGTGAGAGTGCTTTGAGCACCACCATATTTAAGGGAGGACGACCATATTTAAGGGAGAGTTTTGGGTTCAACCACTCCTCGAAATTGCTTGTTCTTAAAAACTATGTTTTGTGAATGAACAAATTGACTAAGAATTTTATAAAAAAATTTAACGCTCAAAACCCCTAGAATTGAAAACTGTGAAAAACCCGTCATTATTTTTTCGGGGGGAATCATCCTCCTAAATGAAATCCTGGATACGGCCCTGTTTTTGAGAGTTCATAAAGGACAGCTATTCTCAGCCCGATGTGCATTATAGGTGAATACTTAGAAGCCCACCACGACGCCAGGCTGCTCCTGGCAGTACCAGTTCCTAGGATCACTTGCATGCCAGATAAATTGGTAGTATTGTTGTGTAAAAGGGACTTTTTTGCTGACATCGGATCAGAACTACCAGATCTCTGCAGCGATTCACCTAATCATCGTTTCAATGCATGGAAATAAAAGTGAAGCCCAGTCCATTTAGGTTCATTCCACAATAATATGTTAAAGTAATAACTATGTTGCACGATTCATTGGTTAGATATTGGTAGTGATGATTATGGGGCTCACGACCATGGGTGTGTATTGGTGAATGTTGTTCGCACTCTATGACATGAGCCGATGGGCCTGCGATGTGAATTTATTGGTGTGCGACGCTGTCCGTTCCAGATTATGGTCTGATCATGGTCAGACCATAATCTGGAACGGAATTTGAGTTTGTAGTTCGAGTGAATGAGTGAATGGATTGCACCCATGCAATCGAACTACGATCAAACTGAAATTCTGAAACAAATCTAACAAAATTGTAACACACATTGGTTGTGCTCAGTTTCTTAGTCGCAATTTAATTTGCGGTGGAGCGGGGTTTGAATTTCAATATTTTGACGACCTTCTTATTGTTTGCATTATTTTCGTGGGGGGAGGGTTAGCTACCAACCGACCTTTTTTGAAAAAATGTCACAAGACAACATAAAGTTCAAGAACAATTTTCATTTGGAGAGGGGTTCAGATCCATATCCATTCCCTTCGCTACGGAACTAGTAGCTAATGTGGCTACACCATATGTTGCCTGACCACTTCACTATCCATTCCCTTTGATAGCAGCTAGAAAAGCCAAGTGTTTGAATCGTTATTTTCAGTGCAAATTTAGGCATAGGCAGAGTAGGCAGCTGCCTAGGTCCCCCACATTTTAGGGGCCACACAAAATGAATGGAAAATAATTTTGGTCTTTAATTTTCAAAAGAAATTGTTTTGTCATTCAATACTTATAACTAGCAATAAGAATGGCTCTGGGGATTTGTGCCCTTTTCAGGTCACAACTGGTAACAAGCAAAGAACTAGCATTAGTTTAGTAATAAACACTAAAAATAAATTAATGCTCGGCTCCATAGGCGGCGCGTATCAGGGGCATGGGGGGGGCTAAGCCCCCCAAATATTTACAAAGCAATTTTGTTGACTGTGTATTTTTCCAACAAAAGTGTCCAAGCCCCCAAATA
>JAQFYQ010002895.1:0-11209 GCA_034694885.1 Buchholzia appendiculata
ACGTATTCATGTGTACAGGCAGGTTTGATTTAGCATATTCTTGCATATCAATCATGGGAGAACAAACATCATATCACTAATTTACCCTATGACAAGTTTCAGAATATCATAGGAATATTATGTTGTTTATCACTCAGATATTCGATGCATTATACCTCATTGGATGAATTGAGCAGATCACGAAGTACAGCAAACGTAAATAGTGGCTCCTTATCTAGACGCCGCTGGTTATCGTGGTTATTCAAAGCTATGCAGGCCAGACAATAAGCTGCTTCAACCTGAAGCAATTGATGTTCAAAGCTCTCTTCCACCTACAATATAACAAGAACACAAATAACAACAACAATAACAACAATAGCAACAACAACAACAACAACATCCTGCAACATAGAGTGGTGAGATAGTAACATGGAAAATACTGTTTATACAGACTGAAAATGGAAAAGCTGCATCGTTCGTTAACAATATGTCACTGTCAGTATTTTCGCTATCGAATACTCAATTTAATGCAAAGCTTTTGAGTGCACGCCCTATTATTACAACAGTAAATTCCAGGATCGATGACAAATTACTTTGCACAAAATATACATCGACAAAATTCACCTGCAAAATCGTTCACAATAATTCAAGAAATCAAAAGAAAGTGAATAATGCATCTAAATAAAGTTGTACACGCCAGAACATTATATCATAGAAACTGATTTGCTATATGTTATACACATTATGCAATATAAGCTGGTTCATTACCTCAGATATATTTTCGAGGTCTGATGATTGAAACATTCTCGGGGTGCTTGACCAAGTTCCCTCTGGTGACTGTGACCTGATGGCTGAGGCTGGAGAGATTGACCCAAGGAGACTCCTAGGTGTATGAGATGCCAGCAGTACACTGCTGGATCTCTGCATGGTCTCTGGTTTACCGAACAGCCCAGCAGTGTCTGACGGGGTGCCATAACTGGCCGCCAACATTCCGACCAGAAGTGAAATAGCACCTTCATCCGCGATAGATCTCTGAGTTTTGTGATTACTTCTATAGGCCAGTCCTAAAATATCAGTCAGTAGAATTCAACAAATTCAAAATGTAGAAACAATGAAAATATTAATAATTAAATAATAATATTAATTATAATAGTAATAATAGTAATCATTATAATGTGACAGATCATGGATATCACTGAACAAAATTGCTAATTTGTTACAATAAATAAAATGTAACAGTCAGAGTAGAAAATAAGTCAAACAATTTTCATTTATCAACGATCAGTTTTATGCAAGTCTCACCACAGCAGAGGGCAGAAAGAGCCTGAATCACTCGTAGAATCACTCTCGATGATGACTTCTGAAGACGCAAGAGCCTCACTAAAGGTTGGATGCCACCTTGGTCGGCAACTCTGTTCTGACTTTCAGCGTCCTCTCTGCCAAGAGCAAGCACGCCGCTACTTCCTACCAGCAACAAGCAAGTGATATGTGCAGCACGCATGACTAACATGGTATTCAATCTAAGAGCTATTCAAAGAGTACACAATCTAAGAGGTATTCAAATGGTATTCAATGTAAGAGGCATTCAAATGGTACCGTATTTAAAGTACTGGACATCGGCTTTGTTGCCTGATCTTAGGTAATGATCACATAAACCATTCCGAACGTTACAGCAGACAACAGCAAACAACAACAAGTGTTCAATCCATCACCATCTTCATTACAGAATTATTTTAAGTAAATGCTTGTTCCACGTCAGCGTCCATATCTATTCTTCGTGTTAACCTGGCTTGAATAGCAGCAGAATGAGATGCGGCCAAGAATACTAATTGAACATGTTAATCATCATGTACAATACAGATAATAATAAGCAATAGCATTTCGAATTTAGAGAAGCAATGTTAGTCTATTGTGAGTTAGTGAGTCTATTGTGAATTTGTAATGCATAACATCACATGATGACAGTGCTCTGTCCGATGACAGGTCCTGGCGATGATAATTTGTCTTGCGTATTACTACGCATGACATAACCACCGACCGACTAGGCCGATGAGCACGGGTGGGCGGCCAAAAGCCCTTCCCATACAGGCAATGGAGTGTTAGCAATTTGCTCAGGTTTGCTCCCGAACACAATCAGCAATCAACATCACATATAATACCGTCTAATATATATTAATATTATATAATGTTATATTACTTATCAAACTTATATATTTCTTGACATTCCACCATATGAGGTGTGCTTATGTCAACTGGGAAACGTTATTCCCAACAAAATGTTCCAACAATTCCAATACCTTGCAAAAAAGATGCTATACGAACCAACAAATTGGAGTGTCTCCGAATCTCGCAGTAACATTTCGATGAGTACGGACAAGCCGATCTGTTCGGCAACGTACCTCTGCCGCGCATGCGTGATTCCACTCAGTGACCACATACAGCTTGCTCCCTGTTCTTTCGCTTCCAGCTTAAACATCTAGCAAAAATGAACACGTAAATAAACATTATAGTACACACATATTATACTGTACATACAAAACACACATACATGTATGATACAAATACAGATACATACAGTAGACAAACACAGTTGAATAGAAATTCTCAAACACATAAATAGAAAAAGTATAAAATATTATTATTTATCAACTCTTTCACAACCAGTCATTCATTTCGCTAGTCGATTAATGTCAGCTTAAAACGCTCAAGTGAACTGCTGCCATCACAAACTATATCTGAAACACATAGACACATAAACAATTGATATCCATTTAACACACTCAGTAAATTTATATCTAATCAAATTGAAAACAGTTAACAAGCCTAAAACATCAATATTTTACAATAATAATAATAATAATAATACAGTAAACTTTTTCCATAAAGATGGGACAGCATACTTTAATTAGCCTAATGATTGCGCTTGGTGCATCCATTGAGATGAATTCAGCTTGAATTTCTTCATTTCCTTTAGCCAAACATTCAACTGCAAGAGCAGCCTTCATCTGAACCTCAATCACGTGACCTTTCAGTAAATCCACAAGAGACCTTCACAAAAACAAAGCAAAAATCACAAAATTAAATAAAATTGGTTTATTACAAATATGTAACAAAAATATGCATTATCAAGCAAAGATTAAGATGATGAGGTCCTGAATTGCACGATGTGAACAATTATAGAGTACATGATATGAGTAATTAACTTTGCCACTGATTCAATTCACCACTGTTCATATGACGCTATGCTAGTGACTATGCTGGTCTGAAAGAAAACAATTCAACGGCAGCAGTCGCCCTTGCACAGTGCTACGATACCTCGGTGAAACTCAGTAGTGCAGTTAAGGTAGTATTCTCCTGACTAAGACAGTAAGACAGTGGTTGTGGCATCCCATGGTTGAGACAGCAGCACATGACTATAGTCATGATATTTCTGGAGCTGTTCTTGTGTACGAATTTCAATCCACTGTTTTTCTGGACTCGTTTTAATTGCTTTCTTCATTACTTCATATTTCATATGGCACATAAGAAGTCACATAATGGAATGACGTCCCATTAAGATGAAGTCATCTCATATGGCATATTTATCATAACGCATACGAACACAACTAATAATTTAGCACTGGACTATTGTCTCAGACCTTGATAAGATTTTTTACCAGTACTACTATTCTTACTAATACTATCTTTGCCCAAATTATCTATCTCTGGTCCAGGACTACTATCATAGTCTCATGATAATTGCTGTATTCAGAATGTTGTCCTAGTACACAGAAGTCGTCAAAAGTATTCATAAAATACAAACCTGGCAGCACCGAATTCTACAGGCCCCTCACTGATCACCTTGTCCTGGTTTTCTCTGTTTCCCTTTGTAAGAGCAGCAATGGCAGCTGCAGCCGCTTCCCGCAGTTTATCTACACACAGTTCTAACATAGATAAAGAAATGGTAGCCAAAAGAAAACTATGTAAGTGAACTATGACAATAAATGAATGTATTTATAGCCAGAAAACATAGAACGTGATATACACATTTTATATGCCTGCTCTGCTTTTAGAACACAGTTTTTGCACTCACTCCAGCTTTCTTTAAACAACATGATTTGAAAAAAACACAATAAAAACTATTTAAACGAACCTGACGGAATGGAAAGAAACTCTACCAAGTGAGGAATGGCTCCGCCTCTGCCCACCGCTGATTGGTTTGCAAAATTGTTTGCGCATAATACTTGCAGTGCATTGGTTGCAGCTATTAGTATTTCCACACGTTCAGACATCAGCAGACTAATCAGAGCTTCTATACCGCCCTGAAACATAACATCAAATATTAATTATAGACTAGAAATAACACATTCTACCCTAAATATAACAAACTGGACAGTAATAACAGGAAATTAATGACAGAAAATTTACATGATAAATCGTTGGAAATGTAGATTAAACAAATATACAGAATAAAGTGAAACAAAAACACAAAGAAAAAGCAAAAACACAGAGAAAAAAACACAAAGAAATTGTCTAACCATAGCGTCACATAGCGTCATATGTCACAAATATTACGCAAAATTAGTTTAAACAGAACATTGGAATAACTAACATTGTTCTGAAAAATTAATGTTTCATAATGCAATATAAATCACACTATGACTAATAAACTACTAAGCTAATAGCAAGTTTCATCTTACAAACAGATGTCACACTGCCCGCTAACTCAATAATTAACAGCAACAATCTTCATAGCTGCACGAACCCACTCGCCGAGAATCAAGAATCTTCAGGAGTTTTATAAAAGCTTGTTCAAATCACCATATATTCACATAATGTATTTACGCTCAGTGGCATAGGGCTTTACAATAGACAGTGGTGTAGTGGTAAAAAAAGCAGTGCGTATACTGTGGGTATACTGTCATATTTTCCGTGGGTATACTCTCTGTATAAAGTGGGTATACTGTGCTTATTAATAATTTCCCGTGGGTATACTCCGTATAGTCAGTATACCCTACGACTACACCACTGACAATAGACCCATCAAATTACTCCATGTGCTTGGTAAGGCAAGCAGTGAATTTTGGCGTCAGGAAGGGCTTCCGGTGTCAACACCGGCTGTAAAACTTTGCCTTAATAAAATCCAGAATGCCAAAATACATTATGTCATACAATTTAATCATACTGAGCCTGCTTTTGAATAGTTTCCTTCCAGTCATGAAGGAAAACCTTATGCCAAGTTGGAAGATCAATGATGATGATGATGAATGATGATTAAAACGTAAACGATCTAACATACAACAACTTCAAATAGTAACGCCACGAAAAGAAAACTGAAAAATAATAAAACAACCATACATACTTCAGAAGCAATTCTTTTCTGATTTGATTCAAGCGGAGCTATATCTGCTAGGACTTCAGCAGATTGCGACTGAATGTCCTCACTAACACCGAACCGAATCAGATTTATCAAAGCGGGAATAGTTTCCGGAGTATCGGTCAAAGCCAAGCGGATTTCATGGTTGTTCGAAATATTACACAGAACGGAAATAGCAATGCTTTGTAGCTCATCATCGTCTTCGCTGAGTAGAGAAACGAGAGGAGGAATCACACCTAGAATACAATGGATCAATAATACTAGCAAACAAAATTTTAAGTTTATACAATACCCAGTCAAATTTAATGATGATGATAAACTTTAATGAATTGATTACTTAATGGATTTCTACTGCTACACAGGGTAGTAGTAACGGGGGGGGGGAGGTTCCTGAGTTCAAACTCCAAGACGATATTTTCCTAAACCTTCATTTAAACCTGCATTTGCCATCCTTTAAACTTAACCCACCGCTAGTCATACTTAACGGCAGTCATTTAGGTTATCAACCCCTCATTCCCCCGATTTGAATTTCTGACAACGGTGCTGCTAATGCAACATAGCACGACAATATGATAACCAGCTCGAGACACTGAAAACTGCATATCATCATAACGCATGCAGAATTTTGAAATGTTGGGAATTGATGGCGAAAGGTGGATCGATAGGAAGTGCAAAATGTAAGAATCGACTAGCAAAAATCTGGAGGGGTTATCTAGGATTGCAATAGCCTGTGAGAGTTAATAACAACAGCTTCTACTAAACACGAGACACCTGATAATTACAATTCGAAAAAACGACCAGCATATAAGATCAAACAGTTGGTAGTAGTGAATTCAGTTGATGTTCAATGTACTAACTGATTATTCGCCATCACAAATCTGATAACCGCCATTTTACTAGGGCTGTAGAATCAAGTTTTTTCAGTTAAGAGCTGCTGTCCTTAGCTGTTTCAGAGTCATACAGAAGTATAAGCTTCTCATAAGTACTTCATTGATTAGTACTATAATGTAGAAATATTAAATCAAAACAAGTTTTATCAACACAAATAGAAGAGCAGAATAGAATTTGAACAACTTCAATAGAAGAGTAGAACGACCTGCAGCCAGCATGTCTCGCCAGTACTGTTGATTGGATGACGTCGTAAGTATTTCCAGACATTTCGCTGCAGACAACTTCTGCATCTCATCATCATCTACTATCATATCTAGAGTTGAACAGACATTACAACAGATGTATGATGTAATTACAACATGTACAACTTACTGAATCAAATATTAAAGCAATTTGAACGACACAAATAGGAATTACAATCGTCATCAATATAATTCATGATTTATAGTGTCGTGCTTAATGTATCATCAAATCATCATATAATAGACTCATAACATGATTCTCAACAAGTCCAAGAGGTGCTAGAAGCATGTACAGAACTCGTTTCCAAATTAGACAATATTAGCTACATTCCTATAGGAGCAAGCTCTAGGACTGAACACATTATCCTCAGCTGTCAAAAGATGTTCAGAAGCCATTTTCATTGAATGATAGAATAAACAAGAAATAATAAGAAAGAGAAGCTACAAAGACCATTAAAACACTCAAGTTAATTATTCAACATACACAATAATAATATACATAGACCTAGTGACTAGGCCCGGAGACTACGCCTAATGACTAGGTCCAGTGACATCACGGGACACAACAAAAGACTGTCTTTCACGTGCTGAACAAGAACAAGAACGAGCAATGAGATTGTTAGTATCAATCAGGACAACTTACTATAATATCTTTACTTTATCACATACCTAAGCGTAATGTAATGCATACTCGTATAGTTTTCGATTAACTAAAAAAATATGCTAAACTAATCATGAAATACCATGATGTGATGACTTGGTGACGATAAACATGACTTTGATGCACGTATATGTAGCAACAAGCACTACTGTCACGCACAGAATAGGATTCCATATTGGACAATGTTCTGAATCACAGAATATAACTCTTACCAATAAAAACACGCCAAACGTTGACTTCCGGCACGTTCCATGCAATGAAGAACTCGAGTACGTTGGTGTGTGATGATCGCGCAGCATGTTGCACAACGTTGTAGCCCCTCGTGTCCGTGCACGTGATGTCTGCACCAAGATCTACAAGACTCTTGACAGCTGCCACTGCACCGGAACTAGCTGCCACCAGAAGCGGTGTCATCTTCAGTCTACAATCATAGCATTGTCAGCACGGATAAATGTGATGTGTGTAGAAGCTAGACAAGGCATAGCGTGACCACTACCGAGTCTTGCAATACTGGAAACATCCAGACCATGTCATATGTAGCTGATTCGTGAATATTCATGAGGTTTGCCAGCAGGCACTGCACAAGGCAGACACTAAAGATTTGGATAGGCCGACTCATCATAATCACACTTGAGCATAAGATAACAGTATAGCAGAGTTCCAGTTGTTCTGTTCACAACACTAACTGCTCAAACTGCATTCTCTTAGATATGCAGGGATTGAGCTTCAAATTTAGAGATGGGAGGAGAGGCGAGCACAGAAAATGCCTAATCTGATATGGAGGTTGAGTAATCAGTGTGAAACTGCATGACAATTCATGGAGTCCCAGGGTTGAAATGTATGTTGGGCGCTCAACTCAGTCTTCTCTCTCACGCAGCAACTCAATCCACTCACTGCACTTAGCAGCCTATAGTAACCTTAGCTATAGCAACCTATAGCCCCAGAATATGGGCATTATGCAATGAAAACAGCAGTAAAAACCTAATCGGAATGTGTTCAGTTAAAACATTAATCTAAATAGTCCAAAAGAGCCTGCATTTAAGTTCACCGAAGAATTAATTATAATCTACAATAAAAATTACAAAGGCTACACAAAATGAAACATTCAACTCCAGCTAGTTAGTAACTAGCAGTCCTGCTACAGTTTCTCCAAATGAATTTTTGTTCGATGCGATTTAAGAAACCATAAGCAACAACACCACTTTTTCCGCAAAAGTCTGTGCATTTTGCAAGACACAACTTCGGGTCATATAAGCATTATTATCCAGAATCCAGTTAAGCTGATAAAAAAGATTATAACACTAACTAGTGAACTAACAATTCTGAAGTTGACTGAACAATTCTGAATTACAGAATATGTACAAAACAGACTTACTCATTTTTTGTCACGGCTTCCAATACGTCGTGATTTTTTCTAACCAACAATCGTATGATGCATTCTTGATCGTAGAAGGCAGCAGAGTGAACAGCGAACCATCCGTATTTATCAGCAATGTTTTGACGCGCTCCGAACGAGAGAAGGCAAGAGACAGCGTCCAGACTTCCAGCACGCACTGCAATGTGAAGAGCTGTCGGACCTGCGCACCATAATAAATAACAAAGTCAATCGAAAAACAGAATGATAAGAAGCACCGATTGATAAAACCCAACTTAGATAGTAACTGTATTCTTCAATTTGTCCTAAATAACACACAAAAACTTCATGTGGTACCATGTCCACTTTAACTTCAATTAAGAATCATCAAAAACTCTATTCCAATTGACATGAATATCTCTGCACCTGTTTTAAAACACAAAAACTGTTAAATAATAGAAATTAAAAATAGTTTCATTTCTGTGTCAGCGATTAAATCAAAATCAGTCATTAGTTCATAATCAAAACAAATGAATATGTGAAATATTTATACAATTATCTCAATCTTCTTAACCCTTGTTCCTTTACTTGACAAAATACAGCAAACAAACAGTGTGACTAGGAAAGAGCAACAGTGAGTCTGGACTGACCCGCTCCGTACACATTGGTAAGCTTCCTCGCATTGATGTCCACACCGAGCGAATGTAGCAGCACGATGATCTGAGGTCTGTTGTAGAGCGAAGCGGAGTGAATCAACGACATACCGTACTCGTCCGACTTGGACAGGTGCGAGAGAGGACATTTACGCGCGAGGGAAGAGAACACGCCCACGAGACCGCGTCGCGCTGATGCCCGCAGTCCAAGCTGTAACTGTTGCTACACAACAAACAGGCACAACACCAAATAATACTAATACAGCCTGATATTTCATTTAAAAATTGTTTTCAATTTACATAATCCTAATAAATCTTTGTTGTCTCACGGCTGAATCTCCAAGCAGACATGTCTTGTTGTTAGACATTGTCAGACAAGTCTCCATGTCGCGATCAGATGTAAAAAAATTCCCATGAACCACCGGGAAGGAGATGTTGTATAAAGTAGCAAAATAGCTTGCCAGAGGATACCAATAACTTCATTATTGATCCTTAAACTACAGTGGCAGAATCAACCGTTGAGCTGTAAGGATCATTAACTTGCAGTTCGAAGTTATTCCATCTTAAAGTTTTACCAAAATATTTCTACATCGGCAAAAAATTCGTTCAACAGATGCAATTGATTAATAACTCATGCGCTTAGTCCAATTACATCTAGATTGTCACTCATTCCAATATCCATCAAAAAACAAAAACAACCAAAAAGATTATGTGACCCAAGAAAACAAATGCACATATGGACAAAAAGAAAGAAAAAAAGAAAAGAAAAATAAGCTTGTCTAGCTCACCTTCAGCTTTGTTGCCTTGTTTGAGCCGAAATATTTCTTCAATTGATCATGAACTTGGTTATCAGTAATTGGCAGTTTCTTTGAGCGAACTTTGATGACTTCCTCAGTCATCAGTCGCATCCACGTAGGAATCTGAGGAGCATATGGATAAAATGTTGTGAAATCCAAAGCGAAGGTGAAATACCTGAAAATATAAATACATTATGTGCAATGACAAACCATACTGATTACAAAACAGACTAACATCTCAATGCAATATCATAATATATTACTGTGAATTCTAAATTGTATTTATACATACTTTATATTGTATTATGTAAATTAGAACAGTCGATCTGATGTAAAGACTAACGATCTGCTATTATTTCAACAAACGAGGTCTAAACAGCCATACAATATTGATGCTTACAAACCAAATGTAAAAACCAACATTTAGACATTTCTAATTTCTAGATGATGATTCAGGATGATGAAGGAACCACTGGATTTTCAATAAATTATTATTTCTCAAAATGTATCTAATAGCAATCAGCGAACATTTCTTAATTTTACTGTGTAAACTACAACAATTAACTAACTGCTTACGTTTTCCCATCGATTTCTACAGTTGGTGCAGGATAAGTTTCCTGAAATTGAGCAACGTTTTCGATAAATTTGAAAATAAATGCTGCTGTTTGAGATTTGACTCGTTCGTAAATTCTTGTCCAAGGCTCATTCACGGACTCGATGTCACCAGTAATGTGATTCATCACGATTCCTTCAACAAACATCAAATGCAACGGCCGAATTTATCGATTATATTGCATGAAATGAGCGATAATCTCTTGTAAAATCTGTGAAACTGTATTAAAGAAAATTGGTTAATGCTAACACAGTTTGAAGTAGAAATATAAGCCATGTACCACATAAATATAAATATCGTATGTCTATATAATATCAAATTAGTAGAAATATAAATCCTAAAGTAAGTATGCATGGGTCATGTTAGGGGTCATGATAAGGGGTCATGTTAGACACGCCCTAATGTAAAACTGTAACCGCTGCCAGGGCTTTTAGTAGCTATGGCCCAAAAACCTGAAACAGTCTACCCAGGAATGTACGTGATTGTTTTTCTGTTTCTGGTTGTATCTCTGTTGACATTTTCCAAAGTTGATTAAAGATGGCTCTCTTCGAGGCGGCTTTCAATGTCTGTGCTGCTTGATCTTCTTTTCCTGGGCCTCTGTTATCAGATATTGTGTTTTCATTCTAGCTTGAATTACGGCGCCGGTTAAATAAGTGATGCATA
>JAQFYQ010002896.1:0-11206 GCA_034694885.1 Buchholzia appendiculata
TATATAATGTGTGTGTGTTTAGTCATCGTTATTTGTCACACAAACGTGACGGTCGTTGGACAGTTCCTATTTGCCGCTCAAGACCGAGGAATGACGAACGGCGACTTTGCTTTCTTCACGTTCGTTGCTTTGCCATCTCCAGCAACAGCCGCACCGTGGTCGTCGGCGTACGTCACAACCGGGCAGAATATGACGTACAGGATGCAGGCGTTCTATTCACTCAAGCAGGTCAGCTGGTCATTAATATAACGCCCTCAAACGCGGAAGTATATCTCGGCGGGAACAATATATTAATTTCCAGTTGAAATCACAATGAGGATTTTGTGTTTACATTTCATTATTTTGTGGGGGAAAAGTAAGATTCATTTCGGTGGTTTGATTCAAATTTGTCAAACATTGGCATTTGTTGGGAGTGATTTACCCTCACGATACATCAAGCGGAGTGGAAGATTTTAATTTATATCATGTTTTAATCATTTTAATTCATATCTTGTTTAATGGAGTAATATATTTTAATATTGTTCAAATATATTTAATATTTAATTATAATAATATAACAGTATTCAACTGTACTACGTGAACATGTACGTATTCCTTTTAGATGACATTTGAAAATGTGGTCAATAACGGAACACCGCAATTTCTTGATGACGTAAAATCAAAAGGAAAGCTTCCACCATGGAATCTTCCGGGTGACAATATGGTAAGCTGGAAGTAGCCAATTTCGTGAATTATAGATCCTAGAATTAGGCCTACTATACTTAGTTTTTGCTACAAATGTATGTCACTGAATTAATATCCCGATGATACGCCAGGCAATAACTTTATAACAATGGAAGAGAGTAGAAATCAATTGATGGTCAGTTATTCGATGCGCTATCACTCTACATGCTACATGCTATCATACTACATTCTATCATGCTGCATGCTACATGCTATCATACTGCATGCTATCATACTACATGCTATCAAACTACATGCTATCACTCTACATACTGAATGCTATCATACTGCATCCTATCATACTGCATCCTATCACACTACATGCTATCATACTGCATGCTATCATACTACATGCTATCATACTACATGCTATCATACTGCATCCTATCACACTACATGCTATCATACTACATGCTATCATACTGCATGCTATCATACTGCATGCTATCATACTGCATGCTATCATACTACATGCTATCATACTACATGCTCTCATTCGACATGCCATCATGCCATCATGCTGGCATGCTTTCATGCCTCCCGTACCAATGTAGGTTAAATCATAATTGTGAATAAATGTCATTCGCCTATAGTCCTTCATGCTAGTTAACAATTTTTGCGAAGCTGGTTGGTCAATTATCGTCCATAGGCAATCAACGTTTGGATGGTCCAAATCGCCCCCCCCCCAACCACCCCCCAACCAACCACCCGCCGTGCACTTGATTCTAGGAGTCATGCTACAACGACGCCAAATTTTGCTTAATTGGGAATTTACAAACATCATATTAAGTCGGAATTTCTAGAGCAACAATTTTACTTCATCAGCAGAAAGGTCTGAAAGATCGACAGGTTCTAAACTGTCTTCATTCCACATCTGCAGAACAATCACAGAAAATGCAAATGTTTATCAACATCAAAGGCCGTTGTATTTAAGGGGGAGGGTTCGGATTCAACCCCCGCCCATGAAATTTGTATTCTTAAAATTTGTGATGTCTTGTGAAGAAATATTTGAAAAAGGTAGTTGGAAAAATTTCGGAAGTCAACCCCCACAAATTAATTTTTTTGGCCCTGTCCACGTCAGTGTTCCAAGTAGAAGTTATTAGTTGTTTAATCTCAACATCGATAACAGCATAAAGAAACCTCATTTAGAATTGTTAGTACTGTAAATCCATGCTATCACACATATTATTACTGCTTATTTCTTTCTTACATAAGCTGCCTCTCATTTTTCAATTTTCCAAAGAAATTTATCCCATATACTATATTATTGTGATTTATTCTTGATAAAGCCCTCCTCGTGTGCATGTACATAATAGATATCGGTTTTGCTATTGAAATTTAATGCTACTGCTATTTTGCTTCTCGAAATGGTGCTATCATTGCACTTTACATCAGATTCTGTAATATGATACTGTGATTACTGACTGTATGTAGGCGACCGAGGCGGCGCTGTACGTCTACGACATAGCCTATCTGTACTTGATTCTACTCAACGCATCTCTCGAAGAGCAGCACGACGAAAAACAATTGCGAAACGGAACAGCGCTTTTTATAAAGTCATTAGGGATGAAATTCATCGGTATTGTAGCATTTCAATTTATTATTTCTATTTGGTGCTCAGATTACAAGGTTCTTTCAGCTGATTGTTATCATGGTTTAGAATTACAAAAATCTGGGAAACGCTAAAAGTTTTGAATTACCAAATGTATTAAGGTCAAAATCTGACTGTTCTCCAATAAAAAAAATAAAGAAATCAGTTAATTGCTTCTCTAACTATGGGCATTAGTGTGTTCAGTAATATTTAAAGTTTGAAGTTAATTTGAGCAAAAACAATGGTTCTATCCCATGGATGAAATAGACCATTTGTGTATAATATTATCCAGGTAACATTAAATGATAATTTGTTAGGTTTTAGCAAATCTTGATTTTCCTCATCAGCATCGAAATTACAGATTATCATCAAAGATTGATTAACATTATTTAATTAGATATTTAGACTTCCATATATTACACCATTAATCATCTTATTCTTTATTTCATCTTCCATCAATCGATATACTTTTAACAATAATTACACTTTCAATTTGCAACAGTTGACGCGGACGAATTGACAGGGTAGCAAATGGTAAGGGATCAATTGACGGGGGTCAATTTACGGGGGGGGGGGGTCAAGTGATTGGGGTCAATTTACGGGGATCAATTGACAGGGAATTGACGGACCTCATGTAAGAATTAGGTTCTCAAAAAACATTTGGATTGATTATGACAAATAACAGCAGTACGGCATTGCATAAGATGATTATAAGAGTTGTAAAAGGCATCTATATGTAATGATAATGGTTGCAAGAGAAAGAGAGAAAGGTCAAGGACGGAATTTCTTATGTCTGCAGCATAGGGAATAACATAGAATATAGAACGCTATGTCAATGCATTCCCAGTGTAATAAATGATTTCTATGACAAATTCTGATGACAGTAAATGTAACAGCATATAAAAATATCTCAAAGCATATAGCCGTATGATTTGCAGGTTAAACATCAGATTCATATTTTCCCTAATAGACTTGTTGAAAAGCTTCATTCAATATAATGTAATTGTTGTAGGAAAGACTGGCAGCGTTGAGATAAACAGTAATGCCGACAGATCTCGGATTATATCTGTCTGGGACTACGGACCAAATTATCCGACGTACAAAGAATTTATAAATATTGATACAGCGCGTGAGGATAACGACGTAAGACCGATGATTATTTTGATTCCATGTCATGTTTTGTCAATTTGACAGTATTTACTCTCTCTCTCTCTCTTTCTCTTTCTCTCTCTCTCTCTCTTTCTCTCTCTCTCTCTCTCTCTCTCTCTGTTCGGATTTTTCCTGTCATATAGATTGTCTTGCATGATATTTGTATTTGTTGTAAATCTCATTAACAGTCATACAGACAAAGTTTTGGTTCAGTGAGAAGTGAATGAGAGGGGGGAGCTATACTTATTTTTCCGTGTCTAGGACAATAGAATTCCATATTTTCTGACTAGTAGAAGGAGAGTTGTATCATATTTCACATGTAATTCTCCACAATTGTTCACTTTGATATGGCTAAGTTAGATCCCTGGCCATTGAAAAGCCCAGTTCATATTGAGAGTCGATGTCTTCAGATTAGTTTTTTTCCAAATAGTTTGCACGATTCAATGGAGCTTCATATTTTGAGAGAAATAACTATGATGAGATTTCAACTACCGTGTCTAGCACACGGTATTTCATTACAAGGGGTATTCTATTTTTGCTTAGTTGCTGTCTATACAAAAGCAAATAGTATAGTTAGTGTCATTACTTCATATGCCTCGGCTTTTAATGAATCATTACTGTGACTACCAAACAAAACTCAACAGACACTAGCTGGAGTTCAAACGCTTTCAGCGACAATAACCATACTTTCATTCAGAGATAACCATTTGCCTATGCATAGACATTCACATAATGCGAGTCATGTGTGTATATCATATTGGCATCACAGAAACACGTAGCAAGTCAAACATCGTCACAAACAAACGTTATTTTATTTCAAACGACATTTGTTTCTGTTTTATTTCTCTACATTATCAATCCTAATAGACTCAGTGACTCAGAATCCTATTATTTCAGCTTTTTCTTGATTTATTTCTTTGAGATCAGAGGTTTTTTTATCTCTGAAACCGGAATTCTACATGCAACATTTGTTGCGGGGCTGCCCAATGACTGTTCCGCATCAATCCCAAGCCTTGCCCCAGGACAGTTAGCCACGAGAAAAATTAGCACGTGTGACTCCTGTTCAAACAGTGATAAGTCACAAATAGTATATTTATACTGTATATTTAACGATGCGTCTAACTACACTTATTAAATACATGTACACTTAAGTCAAATGTTCAAAATGAAAGCTTTGGTTTATAAACTGATGATTCTGGCTTTCAGTGAGCTGATGTGCAGGATACGATCTTTTGATTTATCATATTTCCACTTATTTCTACATATTTCTTTATTATTAATGTTTTATTATTATTATTTATTTAGAAAATTACCTGCCTGTTAAGTGTTTTCTAATCGAAACCCTTCTATGCACAGCTTCAACTGACGGAGCTGCGGAAGGATGTTATGTGGGGCCCGAACCTCCTCCACCCTCCTCGGGCCGTCCCTCTTTGCGGCTTTCTTAACGACCTCTGCGTAAATCCTTCTAACACAGGTGTGTTCTAGATAATAATAGCTGCTGTAAGATTTAACATACTCAACATTCTGTAGTTCTGTCTATGTGGATAATTTTGCAATAAAACTTTAGTCATCCTCTAGTTCTTAATAAAATAAACAGCATATTCGCAAGAAATTGGTATGCTTTCCTTTAAAGTAAAGGTAATAAATAAATCTGTAAATAATAAATTATAAAAGTTAGATATTTACTTAAATTTTATTTATCATATTGCTATTGTGCCTATTTTGATATGTTAATCGTGTAATATACAATACCACTCATTTTCACTATTGTATATATCAATACTGGAATGGCGTGAAATAACTTCAATTACAATTACATATATTCCAGTTACAATGTATGCATTGTTTTTGCAGTGTCATCCACTGCTATTGTTGCGGCTGTCTGTGTCACCAGCGTCGTCGTAGTCGTTACCTTTCTCGTACTTTACTTCGTCAGGTAAGCTGTTACCTTTTCGCCCTTTATTTTATCAGGTAAGTCGTTACATTTCTCGCCCTTTACTTCGTCAGGTAAGTTGTTATCTTTCTCTCACTTTACTTCATCAGGTCGGGCTTTACGTCATCAGGTAAGTCGAAAGTCATCAGGTAAGTCGAAACCTCTCTCTCACTTTACTTCATCAGGTAAGTCGTTACCTTTCACTCACTTTACTTCGTCAGGTAGGCTGTTCATTCTTTCGTTCTGTTCAATTTAAGAAATATCTTTCTTTCTTTGATCAATTGTCTCATTAATAACTGTATTGATTTTTGCAGAATATTTGGTTATCTTTCTTACTCTTTACTTGAGCTGGCATATTATTCCTCAGATACAGTTACTATTGCACATTTTCAACAGATATACATGTAAGTTATTATTATGGTAATCCACGGTTGTTTGTAGGTTACCCCAAGGTCATTGTAGCAAGTAGTAACTATTTGAGTATTTAAAAGTAATGTCTAGCATACATTGTGAGGTTCAACCCCCTGGCGTGTGTCAGGACCCCCTCCCTCATCTCGCTTGGAAAAAACCAGGGGCGGTTGGTTTTAGGAAGAACCCAGAGAGTCTGACAAATTTTAGACCTTCGTTACCTGCCCATCCCCCCACTTGTCAGGAAATTTGGGACCGCCCCCCCCTCCCGCTCGTCAGATCGTCCGACCCCACCTCCCATCTATTTTTGGACAAATCCCGCACTGCTGATAATGTTCTATAGAATACCGTGAGCAAGCACGTGTACTGCACATTTTACACAATCAATAATTTGACAAATTAACATAACTGTTGCATTTGCATGGTCATTTAGATCAAAACGACTCGAGGCACGGATCCAGCAAATGTTGTGGAAAATTAGCTTCGATGAACTGGAAGTAATAAAGACTCCACGGATGCACAGCTTCACGGTAGGAACGTCTAGGGTTCATTTTTATCTACAAATAAAACGTGACCGTTCGTTTATTCTGCTGCAAAAAAACCTTTGTTTAATCTAACCGTTTTGCATTGTGGCGTTGAAACAATTCGTGCTCGGCATGATGAATCCGTAGCAAGAAATAGACCCCGACGTATTTTTAATAATTTCATTACTGATTTATGCATAAATTAATATCAACAAGGACGTTGATTCTGGGAATGTGCAGAGCTCCGTCGATAATGCTTCAGATTCGGAATATATGTTTTTAATTTTTGTGTAAATATATTTCAGATGTGTAGAATTTTGTCTGATCAAATTTTATATCCTGATACTCAAGGCCGCAATAATTATAGATAACGATCAGATAAATCGATTACTTTGAAGCTAATAGTTGCAATTGATTTGTCTAACCTTGAAGATACGCATTTCATTAGCATAAGCTTCGAAACTGAACAAATGTAACTATTCAATTTGATCAAAAAAGTTATTACAAAATCCGGCTTTACATTTTTTAGCTTCAACTGAAAATTAAAACGTAAAAAAAATCAAAACTGTTTAATCATAACAACCAAAAGATGGATAGGCCGACGTTTTCAAAGGAAGACATTGAATGTATTCTTTTAGAAACTTTAAAGTCCAACTGCATTCCAACTGCATCTTGTTAAAACAAACTGCCTACAGACTGCAATATTTCAAAGTGCGAAGAGGCCAAAGTAAGACACACAATTGAATGTTTTGGCTGATATGCGGTACCATTAAATATCTTTTGGCAACGTCGATTCCCTGAGCTCTTTCCGTTCAACTCTGATACTTTGTAGGCGATCAGAGGGGGTTCGTTCAGTTCAACTGGAACGATGAAGACCACAATGATGTCACTGGAATGTCAGCCTGGAGAAGTTCTGG
The DNA here is from genome assembly GCA_034694885.1 of Buchholzia appendiculata. NCBI lineage: Eukaryota > Metazoa > Annelida > Clitellata > Enchytraeida > Enchytraeidae > Buchholzia > Buchholzia appendiculata. Next base: position 7,246 of record JAQFYQ010002896.1, read on the forward strand.
CAGTCTACAGAGGCGTCACTGTTCTGATGGTGTCGAGTACAAAGCAAAGCATTCATATATCTCACAAAGATCTCGTTGAACTAGTTAACGTACGTTTCTCATTGTGCTTGTCGTCATTTCGTTATCGTTAATGTCATAATCACCATGATCATCGACATAATGTTTTTCTGTCGTCATTACAATTATCGTCGTCATCATCAACATTAAGTTTTTGACTGGTTAAATTTTCAGAATATTTTCCGTCAAATTAAGACCGCATGATTCAAAAGATAATTTTAAGTTTGACGTAATTTTTTCCTTCATTGTTCGTCACTGAACGGTCGCCAGAGTTAAACATTTACATTAGATCATTCGCCCCCATTCGTCAGTGGTAATTGTCAGCAACATATGAACATATACAGAACACAGTCACTCACAGGTAATTGATGCACGAGGTGACAAATTTCAAACCTCAAGGTTTGACGGGTGACGATCAAAACGATCATGATCGATCAAAACTATCTGATGAGAAGTACTGGCAACAGATCCATGTAAGGAGGACAAGAACACAGAGAAAAGTGGTATTTCCAAAAGGGTAGTTTTTGAGACGGCGCCAATTTTTCTATATCTATTCAAAATGCGATAGATATGTATACTCTGATGTGGTCTAGGCCGACTCACCATATCGTATTTTGAAAGCGGGCAACAATTTCCAGTATGTATAGCTAATCAAAGTTTTTCAAAATCATGTTATACTTAATTATACGTTATACGAGTTTAACCATTTTATACTTTATTATCAAAAGCAATGCAAATTCAGAGAATATAAAAACATCTCTAGTTATGTATTGATATCACTGCCATTTAATTGTTAGAAACCGTGCACATTTTAACTAAATTAGAAGTGCATAATTCCAATCAGTCATGCACTCGATGCAAATTGTATATGGACATTGGACAATTAACTCGGTTTGATTTTGCAGCTAAAAGAAATGAACCACGACAATTTTCAGAGTTTTATCGGTGCATCGATTGACCCTGGAAACAACTGCTACGTCGTTCAACGATGCACAAGGGGATGTCTACAGGTTCGTTTCTAACAAGTAATGTAAGTAAAGATTTTAAATATATTATAATAATACGTATATAAGTAAATTATAATTTATTTCGTAGACACATATAAACAGTTACATGATATTGCAATTAGGTTTTCACGTTTGATCAATTATTGAATAGCTATGAAATAGTCGCTTGTTTTCAATTGCGAAAGCATATTAATTGAATTTGTTCAAAAAGAAATAGCATTAAAGTTATTGAATTTCATAATGTAGACGTGTCAGAGAGAAATATTGATATTTAAAATTTAAAAATGGATCTAAATACTCCTTATATTTGGTAATTAGTACAGAGAAGAGTTTGCATGAATTTTCCCTACTAACCTCTAATTCAACATAAAACCTACTTGTGTGCTTGAGTCACTTTTTCACCACAGCAGACTCAAGTTAAACTTACTACTGCACAAACGGCTTGCTGCTGAAAGGCAGTTTCTTGACTTCGACTGCCAGCGCTCTCCAGCCAATCTCACCTTAGAAAATCAGATTCATTGTAATATGGACGAACTGAGCCAAGGGTCCTATCCTGGGTCGTGCCCAGGCCCGTAGCCAGGATTTCGCCCGTGGGAGGGCCATGATCACTGGTGCTGGGGCCTGGTTTTTTTTCCAGGTTTCTAGGAACTGGTGGAGGGGCCTGGGGCCAACGCTTTGGTGGGGGGGCAGAGCGTTTGGTGCGGGGGCCTTGGCCCCCCGGCCACCGTGCTGGCTACGGGCCTGGTCGTGCCTTAGCTATGATAGTAAAGGAATTTGTACTATTGCTCACATTTTCAACCCAACAAATAGGCATAAATAAATATGAAACTGTGCTTGTAACATTGACATCAAGGACATTTTTCTTTAGGAAATCCTGGAGAACGACGACATTAAGCTCGATGCATTTTTTCGCATATCATTCATCTCTGACCTGGTTCACGTAAGTAGCATTTAGATTTCTTAATCTGTTTTAAATTTTTACTGTAGCACTATCCTTCATTATTTGCTTACATCTGCTCTGGAAATTATATTTAGAAATAATTATTCTGTGTGTATTGCGCTTGTTGTGGGCTACTGTAAGCGAACGAGCTCTGGTTCAAAATAACTTTTATTAATCATCATTAGCGATAGATACTGGCACAAATTTAAGCGTTGTCATAAACAGTGCTTTTTCAAAAAATCTTGAGCATAGCACTAACCTTGTTTTTATTCTCGTAGCTACATTCCAGTTTCTAATGAGAAAAAATTAGAACCTTTCTAATGAGAATCATTCACTGTCGTTGCTTCGTTATTTCAAAACATGTTATCATTCTTTTCCATGATGACTATAATTGTAGACTAACAATTTAAACAAATTAAATTTAGACTTACAATTTCAATGTCAATGGAACTGGATTAAGTTATACGCATCACTAGCCACCAATCAAACTTTTTTACATAATTAACAACATCAGCATTATTCGCAATCTATCATAATCTATGGCCTTATTTAATGGGGTTCGATAGTTCACCCCTTCCCCGAATTTTTGTCTTTTTCAAATGTATGCTGTTTGTGAAGAAATTTGTGAAAAAGTTGTAAAAAATTTGAGGTTAGGCCCCCCTTTGAAGTTTGTTGGGTTGGAAACCTTTGTTGGAGAGAAATTTGAGATCAAACCTATAATGAACATCTTGATAAAAAGGTAGTCAAAAATTGTCAAGCCCACCCCAAAAAACAATAAATCCTGGCTACGGTCCTGTCTCAATCTGCATACAATAACATTGCAATTAACGTAACGGTATCATGATCATCAAGAGATTCTTAATTATCGATCCTAACTTAGTATGATCAATATCTCATTAATGTTATTTTCTAATGATTATTGGGTTTGGTTTCGCTGAACAAAAATTATTTAGCGACGAAGATCAATGACTTGATGTAATATGAAAACATGCTTATTTCTGATGTTATTTAAACCAGATTCCTCATTATGCCCATATGCAATTATGCAAGCTCTGCAGCTGACCTCCTGTATTAAAGACCTTACACTTTTTCCTTACACTTCAGTTTGCGATGGCGTTACACTTCACATGTTACAAGTTGGGGCTGAATCTTTGATTGTTGTCGCATACTGTATTTTATTATATTAGCTATACAATAGCTACAGTGAGATTACTTGTATTTCCAGGGCATGACTTATATACATAAATCTGCATTCAACTCTCACGGTAATCTGAGTAGCGCCACCTGTCGCATAGACAATCGTTGGACTCTCAAGATTGGCTGTATTGTCCCGTCCTGCTTCAGAGATGAAGAAAGCTTTACTCTGAAGGATTCGACTGACGAAATAAACGAACAGTTTCGGGGCCTACTGTGGACTGCACCGGAACTATTGCGCATGACCAATAAACCTCCTCGTGGAACTCAGAAAGGCGACGTCTACAGCTTTGCTATAGTTGCACAAGAGATCACTTATAGAGCGTCGCCATTTTTCCTCGATCAATCTTGTGCTAAAGGTAATATCAGTTTAGTTATCCTTTTGTAATTAACAATACAAATTTAGCTACGCATCATTTCTCACATATTCTGTATTCGAAAAGTTCTAGTCATTATTTGTTATTATAACAGTGAATCGGTATTATTTTCCGTGGCTCGTTTCAAAACCACTTTTCCAAGCGATATTTTATGCGGTAATAAAAAGTGGTTATTATCACATCTAACTTCTGAATGAATGAGTGACTACCAACTTTGACGATGATCAAAATGCACCAACCAATCCGTATCCGAGGTGTCCAAGGTATCCGACTCAAAACTGCTGCAGTGATAGCTGTGAAATGGTGAGTAATGATGATGACAGTGCTCTGTCCGAAGACAGGTCCTGGCGATGGTTATTTGTCTTACGTATTACTACGCACGACTT
>JAQFYQ010002897.1:0-11206 GCA_034694885.1 Buchholzia appendiculata
TTTTTTAATTTTTTTTTTGGGGGGGGTCATCCCCCTAAATAATTTTTTTTTAAGTTGCTCAGTGATCAGGCTGAGGTAGGGGTTCTGTTCATATGCTTTGAAAAATTGCTGACACCCAAAAAAGTATCCTGCGTTCAACGGGGCATCGTTTCAGTAAGAGCCTAAGTACTGCTAAGTTTTGATTCAAATGGTTTAATCTGGAACTTTTGTATAATAGATTGTATTACTTTATGTGCTTATGCCTCTACTTGTTTTCATCATCAACATCATCATTATGCATCATCTTCTAAAAGAAGGTTGACTACTATGAATTTCTATATTTTTCTGTCTTTAGCTGTCCTCTTCCATCTTGTATGTCTCTAGTTGTGTCCAACCTATTATATCATCTATCCACGTTAATCTTGGTCTTCCTCTTTCTCTTTTACCACACACTTTTCCTTCTAATAATAGTACATGTGTGCTTCCACTACCTCTAAGCACATGACCAGCAAATTCCAACTTTTTTTCATACCCTTTAAGAAGTTCAAAATTGTATAAATTTCTCTTATTCTAAATTCTTTATTGCAACTTTATCCTTCGAAATTATCTTCAGTATCCACCATTGTTCAAATGTATTTATTTGTTTGCAATTTAGCTACTTGTTATAGAGCTCTATAAAATTGAGTAATTTGTCAACTGAAGCAAATGATATTTCATGTGACGTTTGTCTTGTAATGTTCATTGTGTCTACATCTAGGTCCAGTACATCTCTGCTGCACAGCTTGGTATGATCTGTGACATGAAGGAACTGTCGAGAGAATTTGGTGGAACGTTGAAGTATTCTCATGATCAGTGGATCAGAAACAGAATTGTGAGGACTTCTTGTCTTGCATTGTTATTTTTGCACTTTTGATATCGCTTACAATTGGTAGATACACAGTTACGCATGTGTATCAGTCTTGCCTGTTTAATGGTCGACTTACTATGCACATTTTGCAGTTTTCATCTTAATGGCAAGCGAGAACGTGGCACCAAATAAAACATACATCTTCTTGTATGAAAAATGTTCAGTTGGGATTTTGCACATATATATGTATGTGATCCTGCAAGATATTGTGGTGTTATAAATGGAAATTGATGATGTCAAGCAAAGCTGATTAAACAAGTTTAGCTTTGTCTACAGCATGTAGAGCAACATGTTTTATGCATAAACTGTGACCTTGTTATGCAACCTAGTTGGCCCCTGAATGTCAAATGTGAATGTTTGATAATAATGGGAGAGAAAAGTGAATAGTGCATAGATTTCCTGCAAGTATGTAAATTACTTGCTTTTTTATTGATGAACATTGTTTTTCTAGCAAATTATTCATACTCAGGTTTGAGTCCGTAAAGTTTGCTAGCATGTCTTTTTGGTTACGGCACTTTTTCAAGTTGTCTTGCAATTTGGGATATTTTAGAGTTATCTGCAAGTTTAATTAGTCTCAAATTTTGGTCAGACTCTAAAATGCCGTGATTTTGTTCCAATGTTTGTTATTAATAGGGCCTAGCTATTAGAAACTAATGGCCATTGCTGATAGCTTTCCAAATTAAGTTGAATACTGAAATTCATGATTTAGATAAAAAAAATTGTATGAAGATATATTGACATTTTGTAGAAATTCATCTTGTAAATTTTGACTTTAGCTGTTTAGCATTAGAACTTCTGTATTTTGATGTCTTATTTTTTCTGTGTTGGTTAACAGAACATTGAAGGTTGTGTCAGAGAATCCTCTGCACTGACTCGTGAGTTGGACAATGCATATCACCGCACGCTGACAAGGTTGCGTCAGACGCAGCCGACGCCGCAGCTGGTCCATCAAGTCAAGGCTGAAAGTGATCGGTTAATCAAGGCCACACTGAATGCCATTAACCAAGGTTCTTTCTACTTACAATATACTCATGATTTGATTCACTGTTGTAAATTCTGGAGGTTGAATAGGTGTTTGTATAAATTCTAATCAGAGGATATTTTTGATTTATACCATTTTATTCTATAGTTCTTTTATTTCTCTGCTATGGGACCAAAATGCAGATATTTTCAGTGCTTTGCTATACCAGTGATATCCTGGCTACGGCATATACGATCTTTCTCATCTTTGCGAGTGATTAGCGAATTAACAAGGATGGCGGTGGAAGTGTATTGGTTGAAAGGCTATAATTGAAATGAAACAGACAACGTGAATTTGTGGTTATTATTGCTGAAGAATTTATGAGCTTGACAAGTACTTCCTATTGGTTGAAGAAAACATGCAGAGTGCCCCCTGAACAAATTATTTATTATTTGTTGTTATAGGTCGTGACCTCCACGCAAGACTGCAGTCGGAAAGCGGTCCCGGACCAGAAGTACGTTTCACGCTGGATCAGGTCATGGCAATGAATAGAGTGAAGCAATGCGTTGAACTTCTAGAGCAGAAGTTGGCTGATCTTGAGGGCCTGTGGAAAGGGCAGGGGGTGACAAGGGAGGAAAGACAGAAACGAGAGGAGGTGGAACGACTGGAAAATAGAGGGCAGAGGACTGAACTGGAACTAGCTATTAAGACGGTATGATCAATTTAAACTATGAACTTGTATCGCTGTTAATTCATCGTCTTGTAATTTGAATGTCTTTTAAAACTTTTCGTTTGATTACAGACCTTTCAGAAATCGATTGATTTGGAAATATTCAATCAATAGCTGTGTGGTACAAAAGTATTTTATACAGTACAACATAAGTAAGTATGCAGTATGACGGAATTTCTCTAGTGGCATGCTTCTCTTGTCACTGTGATTAAACTGTACAGAGTGTAGGCATTGTTCAACATTTTGAATTTTAGGGATCAGAGAGAATTTTGAAACCAAAAACTGCTGTAAGTCAGAATAAATATGAAAATGTTTGATGAACGTTACAAATCAATGTGTGCTGTATGCTGATTATTGCATTTATTCACTTTATATTTCCTCAGATACTCGGATTACTTTATTCATGCAACATGTTTGTCATATTGCAAATATTGTTATAATCTATGATGAGAGAAATGACTGCACAGGTTGTTGACTGGATCCTTGGTCCAGCGGAAAATCTCCTGGCATCTCAGACTCGTATCGGAGACAGTAGCCGAGTGGCAGACGAGTTGCGGAAACAGCACGAGCAGCTCGAGCTCAAATGCACTGACTCGTACGGGACGTACGCAGAGCTGAGACACAAAGTGTCAGAGCTGGAGGCGGAGTTTACTCGAGGCAAGGGCGGAGCCAGTGACACGTCGAGCGATCTGAAGGCGCAGAAGGACTACATGGACACTGTGTGTAGAAGTTTTGCCAACCGTCTTGAACAACGAAGGAATCTGGTCATCACTTCAGTGCGCTTTCACCGACTCATTGATGAGGTCTGTGTACTTTTCTCTGTACATGAATGCAGGGTCATATTTACGGGCGAGTTATGATCAAAAAATATTTTTTTTCTTAAAACGATGTATGTTTTGGTCACTTCCACCATCCTCCTGCTCGTCTGAAAATGTTCATCACCTTTGATGTCATTAAAGATTATAAAAAGCTCATTAACATTTTTGGATGGTGAAACCCCTGCGAAATGAAGTTCTGGTTACGGGTCTGCATAATGGTATTTGTTTGTTGTTGCTGTCGACTGCGACAAGCCGTTGTGAGACCAGGCTTGCCCCACTCGCTCTCTTTGAGTCAGACCTATTCTGATATCTTGTGCTAGAGGCAAGGCTTGCAGCCCTAACGGGATTATTCTAAACGTTTAAGATTGTAAGAGATGTAGCTATTTCTGAACAGCCGTTGAGATGAGATGTATTATGATCTTATGAATTCAATAAATTTTATGCTTTTAGTTATGCTGAACTTCGTATTCAGATTTGATTTAGAATGCTTAAAGTTTGACTCCGAGGGCGTGAATATTCGCTGATAATGACAACATCTGGTACTGGCTCAGTTAAGATGTTATTGACGGATTGTTTTTGAGGTGATTTCTAACAAGCATCAGGATTCATTCTTCATCAAAAGGACAGATTCATATCTGTTCTTCTCTGTCTCACGTGTACTTGTTTGTACTTCTGTGTACTTGTTTGTACTCGTATTCGCTAACCTTGTTCATACTTGTTTGCTTGTTTTGTACATTCTAGACCACAACCTTTACTTCTTACTTGTCCTGCCTGTTTTGCAAATTGGAGCAATTGTTAATTTTTTTCTGTGAAATGTAATGTAATGTTTTGAATATGTTGTAGATCATGGCACTGCTCAGTGACATGTTTGAGTTGTTAAAGTTTGAAGCGAGTGCTCCTGATGTGCCATCAGCCGAGCGAGCACTGAAGGAGTTTCAGTCGAAGTGTGATCTTCTCAGTTAGTACTGATCAAAATTGTGCGGTTCATTATTAGTATAACTTGAATTAGATTGATCAAATGTTCAATGGTCACATGTCACATTGCAAGTTTGATGCGATTTCATCTAACTGTAGAAATGGTCGCCAGCTGAGTTATGTAAATGTGTGAGCGAGTCAGTCGAATAATTTGAATCTCATTCTGTCATAGTAATTGTAAAAGAATTTGATCGGGCACACTCATTGATCCAGCCTTGATGATGAATTTAAATGAGAAAATATTTATCTATGCTAATCTCTGCGCTGGTCTTGTAAGGCAAGGCGAGTTTGCTAGATGCATTACTTTTCCATGTAATGTCTTGTGAAATTAAATTAATAATAATACACAATTTTGACAGTTAAATATATATCATCGTCGTCATCATTGCTTATGTTGATGTCTCTGTATAGAATAGAGAATTGTGTAAATTGAATGGAGAATTGAGAAACAAAATAGTGTGATACACTTTTTATTACATGATAAGGTTATGATGTAGAAAATATTTTCCGTCACTATCCAAATGCAACTTTTCAAGGGCAACTTTTTCAGTGTGTTCTACATGCTCTAATGCATGATATTCTATGACTTTTGATGTAGTCTCTAATATTCACAATATTGACAGAAAATATGGCGAAGTCATCAGCTCGTTATCGGTAGTTATTAAACACGTAAATGTCTTGATGTTCCTTTGCTGCTCATGTTTTTTGTTGTTCCTTGATGTTGTTCAGATGCAACCACGGAGCACGCTTTGCAGGAAGGTCAGACTCTGCTCGATCAACTCTGTCTGCCGGTCAAGAACGCCGTAGGTAAGGACGTGACGCCGAACAGGAAGGAGCAGACGAATCATGTCGACCGAGTCATGGACGGACTTCAGAGTCGCAAGCAACAGTGCGACGAACTCGTCGACGTCTATCGACTTCGCCTGCAGCAGATATTACAGCTTAGAACTTGTGAACGCGACGCTGATCAAGTATGTATTAATTTTGTTTCTTGTTTTACCAATTATATTTATATGTTTCTAATATGAACTGCAAGGAAATTGTAGTCCAGAATTTTATCACTGATTATAATCTAAAAAGTTTTGTATTGTGTAAGGATACATGTTGAGTTTTCTTATTTGAGTCATTTATTTGTAAAAAAATTCTGTTTAATCTGAGTGATTGAGTAGAATTATCTGAGCAGTATATTAGACTCGATCTAGTGGGCAATATAACAGACTTGCATGTGAAATTGCAATATCGTTAGATTTATTTAGTTTTCTTCTTCTTCATGCTCAATTGCTTATCAAAGCAAATGTCATTAAGAAAACTGAATTTTTATTTCAGGCTACAAATTGGATTCTGGATTTATGCGACCTATCAAGTAAGGCGAAATTTGATCCTCAGTCGCGCAAAATAGATGCGCATGGGAAGGATAAGCAGAATTTGGATGCCACGGCGCAGGTATGTTTTTTTAATCATTACTGAGTAACATTGTCCAAAACGTGCAGTATTTTAATACAGAAAGATTCAACTACTCTTTTAACATTGGAATAATAGTAGTCCAGCAGAATTTGAAATAGGAATCAATCCAGAAAATGAAAATGAATAATCAGGAAAAGAGTTTCAGACTTAATAGTCTTATGGGCAACAACTGAAGCGATACACCTCAGAGAGAATACATGAATTCTATTTACCACTCCGATTTGAATTGAACGTAGGTGCTTAGTTTGGTACTGATAAACTGGTTATAACTGACGTACTGGACTCGGTGTTACAATGCCTTGAGTTTTAACTTCGCCTTTCTTGTCAGGCACTTGTATTGAATGCGATCAGTCTGTCATTTAGCTCGATATTCAGTTAATTAGTTAAGAATAACTAAATTACAATACACTTAAATATTAAAACAGTTAAGTGAACGAAATTATGTTCAATAAATGAATGTATGTGTTTGTTTGAACAATTGATTGAACGATTACGGTCATAATATCGCTAATGTTCTTCATGTTGATGTGCAGAATAGTTACGACTATGGAAAGCAGTTGCTGCAGGCAGCACTCGTGCTCCGAAGGTCGATGAACTATGACGTCAAGCCGAACCACGACCAATCACAACGTCTCGCTCACGCCTGGAGACTCTACACGAAAAGTTCCACCGAACAGATTCCACATCAAAATAATGTCCATCGCTTTACGTACAAAGTCGATTTGGTAATAATGTTATGTTTTTTTATTTGTTTTATTAGAATTATCGTACCATTTAAAGATGATGAATGATGATAGTGCTCTGTCCGAAGACAGGTCCTGGCGATGGTTATTTGTCTTACGTATTACTACGCACGACTTAACCACCGACCAACTAGGCCAGATGAGCACGGGTGGGTGGCCAAAGGTCCTTCCCATTTAAAGAATGAAAATGATTTTTTGTATTTATAATTTTTTGGTCAATCTGAAAGTAGCATAACTTGTAGTTGAACTAGTTTTAACAGATTGTAATTATATCCTTCAGTAAACACTTGCACTGCTTCAATATAGCCATTATATATTAATGAATATTAATGTAATATGCTGTATTGTATATAGTGAAATTTGCTAATATTAATGAGTTCATAGTGTATGATATTAAGGTGATGTGTTCCACATATTAAGCCAACTCTTGTCGATATTATTAAATCAAACATGGTGATAACGCATACCTTTTCAGGCATGAGGAAATCACATTTAATATTGAGTGTATAATTATTGTAGACTAGAGTTATAAGTTTTTTGCCATGGTTTTCTCTTAAGATCAATGAGTAATTTTCAATAAATTTAATGCGATAATATTGTATGAACTATAAATTGTGCATTAATTTAGTGATGTGATAGTTATCCTAAGTTTTCTCAAGTTATGTATGGTTTAAAACATCACATATATTCATTTGCAGACGCTGAATAAAATCGACGAAGTACTTGTTGCGATCAGTCAGACGGCAAACAATGAACTGCCCGTTGATCAGCTTGTACTCAACTACTCGTCGACTAAGGACGGTCTGCTGGCCGAGCAGCGTCATCTGCGCCAAGCTGCTCTGGACCTCATCAGTGCACTGCCTAAACCTACGAGCGTAGCAGAACAAAGGTTCGTGCTTCACATATACATGGTGAAATAAAAATTGCATTTTTAGCATCATAAAATGCTTCGACGAGTGTAACTGATAATGTTGCTTAACATTTCTGATATTTTGTTTTGCTTCAATTGGTGTATTTCTGGCAATTGTTTGCTGGTGTTCGTGTGAATATGTTTTAATGTATTAATGATACCACCACTATTTAATTGTTCCGAAAATGTCACAGGGGCGCATGTACGTGTTTCCGTCTCTCATGTCTAGACACTACATAAATGCTACTTATATTAAAGCAGGTTGCTAGTTACTTAAAAGTTACAAAAGGTTAGCAGCTTGCAGTTTAAAACAAGAGTTCATATTTTTATTTGCAGTTGTTCTTTAATGCAATATCAACGGTGAATATTTCATTATTGTTTCTGATATATTGTATTTGTTTATAGCATGTGTACATTAGGGCATTAGTTTCTTTATATTTATTTCTTAATTATTAACAAAAAAATGAACTTTTCCATCTTGTTCAGGCATTACAGTAGACTCGTTGTGTTTTCCGTGTCCTCAAAAAGGAACAATGAGATAGTTAATGTAAGGAAGGGCATCAATTTTTTAAATTACATTCCATCACTGACATAAATGCTCACTTATTTGGTTGTTGATCAATCTATTCCCCAGTGCAGATGAGGTGGCAAATTTGAAGGAAAAAATGGAAGGAAAATTTGACATCTAATAGTGAAAAATGTTTGACATTGTATAACATAGCAACATGTCTGCGGGGAGATGTAGTTGTGATATGTGGGTAACATTTCTGCATTTATATTCTCTTCAGCATGAACGAATCAGTTGTCGATGCCGTGCAGCTGAAGTTAGCTCGTTTGAACGAAGCTTGTGCAAAACTCGTTTCTCAGTGGAATCAAGTAACAAATGGATTGTATCTCGGACCTGATGGAATATTAATAGGTAAGATTGGACAGAGTTGCTATAGGTTTTAGCTTAAGCTTGAAGGGTATATTTTAAATTTTATAGTTCTTTATTGTTTATTACTTCAAAAATGTTAACTGATGTGAAAGAATTTACTTGGTTATTATTGAGACCAGTTTTTTGCTTGCATTATTTAAATGTGTAAATATGTGGCTGCTTAGTGGATTACTACTCCAATTTGCGGTTCAAAGCAAAACATTCTGTTCAATAGTACCAATTCATTCCATTCAGTGAACTCAATAAGATTACGTTTTTTTTTATTTAGGTAAGGTAATTGTATGATTAAGTTTTGTTTTATATTTGCATAAAAAACTTGCTATGATTATACACTGTATGTTACTTTTCTACTGCAGTTGGTTAGATCGAACATTCTGGATGTATGATTTGTGTGCTGATGAAACAATGGAAGACCTAACATGTGAAAATGATAATTATATAAAGATTAAATTGTGAACGGCCTTCCGCATTGTTGTTAAAACTATCTGCACATGTATATGTTAGAACTGATATCAATGCTGATTATAGCACAGTTGTCATGTGTTATTCTTATATATATATATTTTTAGAATTCACTGAATAATTACAGCATATTTTTAATACTTTATGAGCCACTATATTATGAACCAATGTAATCATAAACTTGTATGACTAATAATTCTTGTAAGGTTGAATAATTTATTAGTACTACTTTAATTTATTATAGTAAATAATTAAAGTATTAAGTGGTGTTTAGATATGATGTTATTTATCTACCAGGTAGCGATGGTCGTCGATGGCCTACGGCTAATTCAACACGGGTTCCTGCCGGTCAGTCTTTGCTACAACCATCGGTTGCCAATGGATACCAAAATGGAGGAGAGAAGTTGAAATCCAGAGATTCCATTCCATCACTGAATCGTCCACCATCCACGTCACAAGGTTCTGATCATCTATCTGCACCCAGAAGTCCTGGCCAACCATCCACCAGGGGAAGTTCTGAGGACGAGCTCTTGGCCAATTCACTGTGGTCAAAGTTTGTGCAGGAGTCTCACCAGGTATTTTCATCATCATCTTCATTTAGCGTGCAGACTGGAATTGTCCATGATTATCACTGGGGCTAACAAAAGGACGTTGCCAAAATCTTTCCCTCTGTAATGAGTAAGGAACTGTTTACACTTCCATTATCTAGATCAAGTGTGCAAACTACTCAGGGTGATGGCAAGCCAGTTTTTGGATGTGGCAGTGCTAGGATTTGGACCTGGCAGTAGATAGGCTGGGATGGAGTGTTTGTTGTCAGGCATGAAGAGATTGCATGAATCAGAATATGTATATAATTATACTTTGTGTACCTCATTTGTTACTTGTTGTTTTGAGAATATCTACTACTTAATGTCAGTTTAATAAGTAACCAGTCATCGTCAACATTTGTCTTCTGTTTTTTTAAATTACAACATTATTAACTGTATCAAGATTATAATTACAACATTATTTGCTGATTACTAGTTGTATGATTGCGATTCATGAGAGATAAATTGTTTGCTGGTTTTCCATGCCTAGGCTATTGCTCTGGTAAAGCGCATAGAAAATGATTTACTACCCGGCCCAGAGACAAGTTCCACGGCAACTGGAGCCGAATTGTACCAACAGAAGCTGTACGACTTCAATTCCCTAACTATGGTGAGATTAGTAATCCTGCACAGTGCACATTTTATACTTAATTATTGAACCTCAAGAAACTAATTTATTTTGTCCGGTTTTTGATCCATTATGAAAATATTTAATTTAAGAAAATGTTGCCACCTTTGTTGTAAGATATTCGACAGGAGTACACGTAAGCTATGCTTGATGTTTTACGACTAGAAAAATTTAAGAAATAGTAGATTTAAAATTAAATTATGCTTTGTTATTGCTAATACTGCTGTTCTACCTATAACTTATAGCTGCTTACAAATTCCGTGTAGTGTTATTTGCATCTCTGCTCAGAAAGTGGACGTTGATATTGAGAAACAGTTGCGAGCAGCTGAATCGCTGTCAGTTCCAAGAGACAAGGTGCGCCAGAAGCAAGAGATTGTGGAAGAGCTGCTCGGAGCGCGCTCGTACTTGCTCGCTCAGATTCCTCGCTACAAGGATTCGCTCAACAAGCACGTTCTGTTCTACCAGTCCCTTGCACTCGTAAGCCAACTTTAACGTGTAGTAGATACATGTAGGATGTATATGTGTGTGGAGTATCGATTTGTAGAAATGAATTTTAGGTTGGTAAGTGCAAGGATGAACAGTGAATTCAGCTTGCATATTTTGGGGTTATTTGTAAGGTCAGAACTCTCATAATTTACCCAGCTGTGTACATTCTCTACCTCCAATTGTTCACAGTTCTTCAAGCTTTGATGAGAAGTTTAACTGAAAATTTGTGTAATCTGCTGGTTGATTTCTCACCGGTGTTAACATATCCACTCTTGAAATGTAGGTGATTTGTAATACAACGGTCAGACAGCTTTGCTTGAAGGTCATTGATGTAAGAAAATATCTGACACTGATGGAAAATAGGCTAATAATGATATCAGCTGGTTTTTTATTTTTATTGCTTTGTTTCCAAATTAGTGACCAGATACCAGGGATGACCAGATAGCTCAATGGTAGCATGCTCGACTCTTAATCGTAAGATTGTGGGTTCGAATCCGCACCGGGAGTGTTGTCTGGTTACAAACTTTGGCAAGTTGTTCACGTCCCATTGCCTGTACGGGAAGGACCTTTGGCCGCTCACCCGTGCTCATCTGGCCTAGTGGATCGGTGGTTAAAGTCA